>JADLZK010009198.1:0-270577 GCA_015847255.1 Hyparrhenia diplandra | reverse complement strand
ATATATTGAGGGCGTTGTCAAGAACGCTCCATTATTATGTTTTAGCGGATTTTAGGATCAAACAGCACTACCACGTAAACGGTTGTAGGATTGGCGTCAACTTAGGCCGCTCTCAATGGGAGATTTCACCTCCCGGTTTTTCCGTAGTGACACTATGCATGAAACATGGTCTCGCGAATGGACAGCTTTCATTTCACGGTTTCACATGCTAGCCGCAATGCCCTTCACTTCTCAACATGGAGTACGGACTCTCTGGTTTTGACACTTACGGATTTTTTTGTCTTGCCACTGATGAGCTGCTGGTGTGGTCACCGAAATGGCCACCGATCACTCCATCCTCCTTGTTTTTCTTGGAAGAATTCTAGAATCTATAGTCTCTAATTCACACTCAAGGGCTATGTCTCTACTTTACCACTAGGTGAGCAAGCTAATTACTCTAGCATCTAAGCAAGTCTACTCAAACTACACTAGCACAATATATATATGAAAGTAATGCAAGAGTGTAGAGGTGATATACCACAATGTCGAGGCTAGTCAATCCAATCACCAAGGATGAAACAATATGATAACTAAGGTGAAGCCAATCACCAAGAGACAAATGGAGACACGAGATTTAACCCGAAGTTCACTTGAGCACCCTCAAGCTAATCTCCGTCTGTGCCGACCTTCTCACGTGTGGGGTCAAGGTGGAGCTCACTCCAAGCCAATTGCCTTTTAGGCTTCTTGCACCCAATGCAAATGAGAGGTACCCAAGACACGAGCAATGGATTACTCACACTTTGTCTTCCCGACGAGGAGTGTGTGATCCTCTCACAAAATCACCGGAGGTGACCAAGAACATACACCTTCTCTTGCCAACGCCTCCACCAATCACCAAGCTCGGCTAGGAGTGGTGCTCTCCAAAGAGCAACAAGAAAACCACCCGCTCACAACGATCCCCAAGTGCCACTAGATGCAAAGATCAAAAGCAAAGTGCACTTGAATCACCTCAACTCACTAGAATGAATGCTCTCAAGCAAAGGAGTGAGGGAGGAGGATGAGTGCCCGAGCTCTAGAGGTGTTAGGAATGATTTCAAATGATCAAGAGACCTCCAAGAGCCGGGCCAAAGGGGTATAAATACCCCCCACCACGAAATGTGGCCGTTGAGGTGCAATCCATCGCATTGGGTCACTGACCGGACAAGACCGGGACCGACTCACCTGCAGTCCGTCGTGGGTCCTGGCCACATCCCACAATCCCCAACAGACCGCTTCGACTGCTGACGCCGTCCTGGCCGCGAGTCCGGAATCGCGCCTCCGTGCCACCATCGGATGTATCCTGGCCGGGTGCGCCCTGGCCACCTCGCCGAACCACCGAAAAACATGCTTATCGGAATTCTCGACCGATTGCCGCAGACCTAAGGCCCCGGCCGGTCTCCAGCCTCTCCTGGCCGCTGAGTCCTGGCCACCGTCTGAAGCCGCGAACCTCGCAGCTTTTGTTGTCGCCTCCTTCGCTTTGCTCCAAAACCAACTCCTCGTCACTCTGGATTCTCGTTGTCGACATCGCCGAAGAACACCCCGACATCATGTGTTGGGCATTTTTGGAAAAACATTTTCCATCAAGAACGGAGTTAGCTCTCTAGGTTAGAATGCATGCAAATGATTTTGAACCTAGAGGCACATGAGGACCGAGATGTACGATAGTATCCCTCTTTATAGTACCTGCTCATCGATCCTATAATCACTCACACACCCTATGGTGTCTTGAGTGTAAAATCAAAATGACCCTATGATATACCTTTGCCTTGAGCCCATTTTGATCCTCAAAACACGCCCAAACCGTGCACTTGATCATCAATTGATCACCTCGACCCATCCACCATGACCACCATGCACCGGCTCATGGCCGGACCACTCCAACTAAACCAAACACTTAGCATAGAGAGATGAGTCCTAAGGATGTCACTAATTGCCAAAACCAATCTTAGAGACTCACATGTGCGTACATTAGAGACCACTATAAATACTGTCAGTATGATCAAGGCCAACTTAGAGTGCACGCATTAGAGACCACTCAGTAAATGGTCGATAACTTCCGAAAATGTTCATATCTAAAGATCATTTAGAGGTAAAAGCCCTCAGTGGCACTCTGATCGCATTTACAAAGTTGGGTGTATTTAGAGCCCACTGTTTATTCATATCAATTAAGAGCAAGTATTATAATACGATAAGCCTGCTCTCACGCCTTCTCCCAAACTCCACTCCATACAAGAGTTAGCTCTTTGCTGATAGACCCACTTGTCATTCGAGTTGTCTGGTTCTTGTGCCCAGCTGCAGCAACTCGCTCTTTTCCTTTCTCTTCACTGCGATTATCAAGATTTAGCATTATGGTGACCCGCTACATAATACCTCGCCGCACTATAGATGACTACCTTAGGGTAGCCCACAATGAAGAATTAATGATAGTTTCTCATCTCTAAGCCAAAGTGACATTATAAGAGGTTGTAAGTTGGCTAAATGCCAAGGTGGAGGGAGAAGGAGAGTGAGGAGCATGAAGAGCACGGTCGCCCTTTTCCTTCTAGTTTCCTTGGTCTATGGCGGGGCTCGCTGCTTCTATCGGGCGGCCGGAGGTGTCGACAGCACATGGCAGCGGCGGCCTACGTCGTGCTTGATCGGCGCCCGGCGCTATCGGGCGCATCGGTGTACTTTCGGCCCGGGCCGCCGCCACCGTCGTCTAACGGTGGGCGGGGATGTGGCACTTGGCTTTTTTCGACAGGCGGGTCCCGTGAATATAGGGTCCTGAGCTACTTTGCCACTTGGAGTTGTGTGTTAATTTGGGTCCCTACTTTTTTATAATCGGCATGCAAAAAAAATTTAATGGCTTCAATTTAGGGTCTGCCGTTGGAGATGCTCTAAGCCCCTTTAGTGCCCGCCATCCAAATTTTTTTATTTTTCCCGGAACTTTCAATCTCCACAGATTCTTCCATAGCTGGCTGCCAGACCCACTACTTGCTTGAACTTGGTGATACCGCTGTCCAAATTTTGTGTCCCATTGGCATTTGGCAGTGATAAGAATCGACCACTTCTGTCAGCTAGAGTTGGTAACCCAGCATTGGATTAATTACGTTGGTTGTGTTTCCAACCCATAACTGTTGGTTTGGTAACCTGAATTGATGATGTGGACATCTTTGCTGGTTGTATTTCGAAGCATTGGATTATCTTTTGGCAATAAGAAAGAAGGAGGCCAGAGATGAGTAAAGAAAGAGGGAAGGTGCAAGAAATATTATTGCATTGCAGGGGGCTAATATAGTTGGCCCAGATTAATTTTTAATATCAAATAAAATGATTAAATGTGGGTTAAGAAGAGCTAATAATGGGGGCTAAATTAGTTATTAGCATCTATTAGCCCATGTTTAACTCATTTACATTTTGTAATGGACCAGTTTTCTCGTAAAAAAATATTAAAATAAAAAAAACTTGTACCAAGTTTTAACCCTGTGATTTTTTTTTTTTTGGGATTTAACCCTGTGAGGTGGTCCATACCCAATCAGGAGAATGCTAATAGGCCCAAAACTACGCCACGTTTCTTGTAAGCCCATCAAAAAGAAATGGTGAATTGTCGAGCCCAACGGGCTGAATATGCCCAGCTACCACTACTATTGTCTTCCGGAAGCCTGTCGGGCCATACGTTGCCTGACTTGAAGCCTGTCCTGAAGCCTGACGCAGACGCAGAACGCCCAGAACGCGTCGCAGCCGGCCGGAGTTCAGGTCGCAGCTCGATCGGCGCACTGATGGGAAATCTCACGGCGAGGGCGGCGTACGCGTCCCCGCGGATGTTCGCAGCCGGGGAGACCGCCGTCCCGCCCTTCGTGAACATCATCTTCGGCATGGCGCAGTGCACGCGGGACCTCGCCGCCGATGACTGCAACCGCTGCCTCGTCGGCGCCGTCGCGTTCATTCCGAACTGTTGCGACGGGAAGCAGGCCGTTCTAGTTCTACAGCGTCCAGGCCGCCCAGTAGGCCATGTCGCCGGCCGCCGCGCCGGTTCCGGTTCCTGGAGGCGGATCACGGCAGCCACCGGTCAGTGGTCACCGTGGACTCCACTCAATGGCCAACGTCTTCGGTCTGATGCCCTGTCCACGTTATGCTACTATTGCCGCGTGCAACCGTTAAACGTGTCCACTGTCCGGAGCACACACCGACTCCACTAGGATCTACTAGTTTCTTGTTTTTGGACATTTTCGTTTCAATCTTTGCGTCTTGACTCTTGACTGCACAAAAATGGCGACTTACTTTTCCAAAACACATGAGATCTGTTTCTCCGATCTCCATTACGCCGTCCTTATTCTTTTGTGCTACTCTTGAATCAAAATACCTTTTTACTCCTTCACCAGTCCCAGAATAAATTTAGTCCTATAGTTGTCTTGAGTATATTGACTAATTTATAAAAAAAACTAATTCTCAAAAAAAAAAAAAAAAGACTACTAACTAAGCACACTATGAATTATGATTTATGATGTATTAATTATACTAATTTGAGCTCATAAATCTTTGTGGTTTTTCTATAATTTCGATGAATCTTTTAAAAAAGGGCTCAAGCCAACTCCAAAAATTGGTTTAATCAAGAATGGAGACCATATGCCAAAGGCTAATTAAGGCCATATTCTGTTAGACCAGATCACGGGAGATCAACAATCCCTATATCCTATATCGTCCCAACGTGGCTGTGATGTACACATGGCCGGCAACAGCAACTAATCGAAAAACAGGTTGTTTTTCATCAAAACTAGAAGATTTTGAAGCAAGGACGGCACACTTAACTACTTAATTAGACGGTTAGGTTAGGTCGTCGTAGAAGGGTGTAATCGAGGCATTAAACTTGACCCGGCCGGGACGTTAACAGTTTGTTCTATAGTAGCGACGATGTACGGGTAAGAAAGACAAATTAAAGTGCCAACGTGCCAACTAATTAAGTCTGTCATGTAGGTTCTTTTTCATCGATGATGCTAACGTGCCAACTAACCGTGCACTGACTGCTGTGCATGTCATGTAGGACTTGGCACACCGACGCACAGTTGCGCGCGTCCGAGTTGAGAGAGGACGAGGTACTACACGGTTTCTACTTTCTAGACAAGGTGACTGGACTCATCGGAATCAGCAAAGAGCCTTGCATGTCATGATTCAAATTGGGCCAGCCGAGAGTGGCTAATTGGGCCAAACGCGGCGACCGCCCGGCACGGGGGGGGCCAGGGCGCGCGCAGGGGGAGGCCGGCCCCTGCCGCCGCCGCTTTCCCTCTCCCCAGACGACTACGAGTTTGCTTCACCTTCAAGTTAGGATTATCTTAGGTAATTTTTAGTGTGCAATGGGCTATCTCATCTATAAGGGAGACCCTTATTAGAAAATAAATAAAATAGAAATTGCTTGTAAAGGTATTCCAATCGTATAAGGAAACCTTATAGAGATTGCTTAGATTACAAGTCCCACTAGTCGGGCTATATAAGCAAGAGGCATGTAATCTCTAGGGGACAAGCAAGGAAAATAAAAATATATCTTCACCTTCGACTCCGAGCCGCCGCCGCCGCCTCCACGCCAGCGCCCGCGCCCCCACCAGACCGCCGCCGCCCCGCCACCGCCCGCCCGTCGTCACCCCCATCCTCCTCCTCCCCTCCAAATCCCCCAATTCACGTGTCAATTCCGGCCCAATCTGGCGGAATCGGCGGTATCCGGAGACCAGGGCGATTCCCACCACCCATGGCTTCCGAGATCCGGGGAGTTCAACGCGGCGTTGAAGGCGCCCTCGACGACAACTCGCTCGGATCGCCCGGGCGCTTCGATGACATCGAGACTCGCCTACGCCGGATGGACTACGTCTACACCATGACAAGGACCCCCGCACGCCACGGCGACTACGCCGGGAGGACAGCTCAGCGGCGCCGCCGCCGGGCACACGGGCCGGCCGCCTACGCCCGCCGCCGCCCCTCCCCGCCGCGGATCCCGTCGACGGCTCCGACCGCTATCCTCCAGCTGGAGGAAGATGACGACGTTACTTGGTGACGCTCCGGCCATCATCAACGTCGCCCTCAACGGCGCAGCGGCCTTTTGCCGCCCCTTCCTCTCCACCAACACCTGCAACCGTGCGGGGCGCCCGGCGAGATGCGGTGCCAATCGCGGCACCCCCGCCTTCCCCGGCGCCAATCTGCGGCGTCCCCGATCGCGCCACCCGCGGCGCTCGGGCCGAGGTGCCACCCACGGCATCACGTCCCCCTCGCTTCGCCACGCCGCCTGCAAATCAAGGAGTACGACGGCACCAACGATCCGGACCTCGGCTTCTCAAAGTCGGAACTCTTCTTCCGGCTAAACTTGGAGATCGCCCGGTGACTACGTGAGTTCTGGCCGCTTTCCACCTCGTTGGTATTGCTGCGATGCGGTTCATGGATCGTCCAAGACGAACTCCCCAATCAAGTGGGGCGAGTTCACTCACCGCCTACGCCATCACCGGACCGCCCACCTACCGACACCTTCGCGCACGCCGCCGCCTCCCGAGGAGCCAAGCTGAACGACTACATCGACGCCTTCGAGAACTATGCACTACGCATGGAACTTCGAGGGGCCGGCGCCACCGTGTCGACTCTTCGTGGAAGGCCTACGGAGACGCTTTTGCAACACGCCAATGGTTCGAGCCTGCTCGCTGGAGGAGGCCGTCAACCTCGCCTCGCCGCCAATGACGACGAGCCGCACGACGCCACGCGGATGTTTCCATCGGCGCCGCACGGCCGACCGCCGCTGACACCCCGGTGGCCTCGACGGCGATATAGCGGCTGCCCCGTGAACGCGTGCCCGAGGGCGGAACGTCTTGCATTTTGCCATGGAAGACATCCGGTGGGCGACAAAGAAGTTTACATGATCACTAAGCCGCAAGGGCACAACTACGAACAAGGAGCTCGATCATCTCCAACGCCATCGAAGCCGGGCTCAACTGCGCCCAGTGGAGCTCTACGCTACGGCATCGTGAGGTACTTTCACCGCTACTACATCCCTCGGCCTTGAGCTTCTCCCAGGACTTCTGGCGGGGAGAACGTTCCACACGCACGGCGTAGCGGTGGGCTTCCACCTCCCAATCGCCCTCGGGAGGATCGGGCGTTCCGGCAAGCGTCCTTCTTCTCGTCGCGCCCGCCCGACGAGCGGATCGAGGGTGCCACCGTCCTCCTCTTCGACAACAACGGCGGCGTCTTCTTCCGCATCGACCACATCACAATTGGCGCCCGTGGACAAAGGAGAGGCAGCTGGGACCCCCGTCAACACGCCCAGCGATCTCCTCTACGGTTGCCTCCTCGACTTCACCTCGTCGCCGCCGACGTCACTCGACACGTCTACTGCGGGCAACTCCATGCAAAGGTGCAAGTACCGGCGACTTACACCTACACGTCTCCACCCCGATTCGCGGATGCTCCGGTATGTCGGGCACCCTCGGCGCCTCCGTCATGCATCGTGCATACGCGAACGTTCCTTCGTGCGACCCGGCGAGTTTCAAGTTCGGCATCTACTTCGGTGATTTCCACCTCGACTTCTCCTTCTCCGACAAGGGCGCCCGATCCGCAACGGCGACAACGACAAGTGCGGCCCTCTCGCCCTCTACTTCGGGCCTGGGGTTGTCGCTTCCCCGCCGATGTGCCTTTCGCCACCACACGGTGGGTTGGGCGGCTGCGATGGGCCGCGCCGCCTCGTCGAGCGGTTGGGAAATGTCATGATCGAGTGGGCCGGCCGAGAGAGTGGCTAATTGGGCCAAACGCGACGACCGCCGGCCGAGGGGGCCGGGGCGAGCAAGGCAGCAGGGAGGCCCCCCCGCCGCCGCTTTCCCTCTCCCGTCACGACCCCTCGAGTTTGCTTCACCTTCAAGTTAGGATTATCTTAGGTAATTTTTTTTGGTGTGCAAGGGGCTATCTCATCTATAAGGGAGACCCTTATTAGGAAATAAATAAAATAGAATTGCTTGTAAAAGGTATTCCAATCGTATAAGGAAACCTTATAGAGATTCTTAGATTACAAGTCCCACTAGTCGGGCTATATAAGCAAGAGGCATGTAATCTCTAAGGGACAAGCAAGAAAAAATAAAAATATATCTTCATCTTCACTCCGAGCCGCCGCCGCCGCCGCCTCCACGCCAGCGCCCTTCACGCCACCACCGCCGCCGCCCTCGCCACCGCCGCCCCGTCGTCACCCCCATCCTCCTCCTCCCCTCCAAATCCCTCAATTCACGTGTCAATTCGGTCCAATTTAGCCGGAATCGACACTTTACAGCATGGACATTATAATAAAACTGACACGGTTAATTGATTAGGGCATGTACAACGGGTTGTTTTCCCTCGTCTGTATACGCTGTTTTTTGCAGAAAGATCCCTCGCAGGCTGCAGACGGGCCAACCTCGTCGTCTCCGGGAGCGACGAGCTGGCTCGTGCTCCGAGGCTGGAGACGGACCTAGACGTCGCGTTGTACAGGCTCGTCTTCAAGATACGGATCCGATGCGGGCGTGACCACAACGTCGGGCTCACGCTTTGACGCGCTGTGCAGCTGGACGGCGGCACCTGGTTCCCGTCGAACTCGCCTGCTCGCCACGGCCGTGCGGCGGCGGTGCTGGAGCCCAGGAGTGCGGCAACGGTGCTGAAGCCCAGGCGTGCGGCGGCGACGGCGGGGTGCTGGAGCCCAGCCGTGCGGCGAAGGGCGTATGCGCTAGCTCGAGTGCTCGACCCAGCTGCCCAAGTCACCTTCTCAGCTTCTCTGCATCTTGTTCGTTGCTGCGAGACTGCATCTTAGCAATATTTAATTTGATCTGCTCGTCCTTTCTGAATCCACATCCTGATATTTACACCATGCCTCGACCATTTTGTTTGAAAGGCAAAAAAAAAAAAAAAAAATGACGCCCGATAGCTGTTCGATGTAATGCCTCACTCGATAGCTTATCTTGTACCATCCTTGTGCTTCTTGTTTGTGATCTGTACATTTTTCTCTCACATATGAACTCTTTCTTGCTAATTTGAATTGATGTCGCCGAGTGGAAGTAAAAAATATTCGAATCTCATTTATATTGATGGTTTTCATCAATAGCCGCGTGACAATTTTCTAAAGAAACACAAGGGTATACAAAGTGGTATTCATGATCGATCTTGTGGCTACATACAAAGCATTAATCAGCTTGCGGGACGGCATTATATGAGGGTTGTATAACCAGTCTTTTTAATCGTCTATTTGTCAAATTCAAGGCTCTTACAGACGAGCCCTGTGAGTTGAACATGCCCTTAATGTCATTAAAAACCCGCAACGGTTAATCGATCAATTAACCATGGCCTTAGCTATATGGCAGTTACGAAAACCATCACGGTTAACATAAAAACCACCACAGAAGTTAAATCATGTAGTAGTGCGGGAAAGACGGATTCAAGCCTTTCCTCCCAAATCCATCCTGTCCATGCACCCAATTCCAAGACCTAGCATCCTCCGGCCTCAATCCATCCCAAATCGACATGAATCCTAACGGATTTGATTCGGTTGGTGGATCCCAAATCGACATGCATTCAACCCTTATTGATGGATCGGTCCGGCCGACGGTGAACCCGCCGCCCGCCTGCATAAAGAACAACATCTACACCGCCTAGGTACATCTTTTTTTTTTTGTTTCAAATGTACTACAACCGATTCAATGGTACGTCCTAGTTTCTTGAATCAAGGAAAATGATTTGTGGTCAATATGTGGTCTTGATTATTCAATATGCTCATTGAACCATAATTTCTAGTTCTTATAATGTTCTTTACAAGAACAGGCCACATATTGGATCAATGTTCATCGAACCATAATTTCTAGTTCTTGTAATGTGGCATGTTTTCTTGTACTACAACCGATTTTCGGGGTAGTTCTTGTAGTGTGGCCTTGTTCATCGAACCATAATTTCTGTTTTCGGTGTGTACCCACCAAGTGATGCTGAACCCCATGACGAAGATGGCAGCATGGATCCAGAAGATCTATACACATTTGAAGAATTTCAGGCTGAGCAAGAGCTATCGAAGACCTACAAGACCAAATTGCTGTTGAATTAAGGGATGAGTTCCAAGTGCTACAAGAAGGGAGTAGACACAATACTGGTCGAAGGAGATTTGTAGATAGGCCTCAAGAAGAAGCCAATCGGCGGCTTATGGATGACTATTTCACAGAGAATCCAGGTTTACAATTCTATAATCTTTTCGAGAAGGTTCAG
Source organism: Hyparrhenia diplandra (assembly GCA_015847255.1). Lineage (NCBI taxonomy): Eukaryota > Viridiplantae > Streptophyta > Magnoliopsida > Poales > Poaceae > Hyparrhenia > Hyparrhenia diplandra. Next base: position 260,350 of record JADLZK010009198.1, on the reverse strand, counting down.
GATGAGGAGGCCTCTGTTTCTGTTTATTGTTGAACCCTTGGTGAGTGGTCTCCATTTTCACCTTGAGATTCGATTCTTAATCGACCTGGGCTATCCCCAATCCAAAATTGCACTGCTGCTATAAGGCAGTTAGCAAATGGAAGCCCTGCAGACGGATGAGTACATTAAGATTGGTGAAAGTACGGTCGTAGAGTGTTTGAAGTCATTTGTGGAAGGAGTGGTTGCAGTATTTGGGACAGAGTATTTGAGGCGACCTACAGTGCAAGATGTTGAGCGATTAATGGAGATCGGTGAACGTCGTGGGTTCCCTGGCATGCTTGGGTGTATTGATTGTATGCATTGGCACTATGGAAAATGCTCTTATGCATGCAAGGGTATGTATACCACGTCTTGATCATGGCGTGCCTACAATCATTCTAGAGGCGGTTGCTTCACATGATCGCTTGGATATGGCACGCCTTCTTTGGTGTTCTTTGGATCTAACAATGACATCAACGTGCTTAACCAATCCGCTTTTGGAGTTTTTCGGTGACATCTATGGAGGTACACTGCATCACTGAAGTTCATGATGGCCGGATATTTATATATATTGTAATGCTTATGGATATGGCTTATTTTGAAACCTAATCGCTACCTATGGATCAAGCTATTATATATAGTTTACTGTCAAGTGTCAACTTGTGTTGTACGAGTGCCACAACATTGCTATGTTGTGCAAGTGCCGAAAAACATCGATCTTGTATTTGAGGTGCATTTAAAGATTTATTGTCTATAGCAACTGCTATAGCGTATGGTTGGGGAGACGAGTTTCTAAGGGCAATTATTTCCCTTTTTTCTCTTGAAATTTGTCTCATGGAAACCATGCGTTGGACTGCCCTAATTAGGGCATATGCCCCTACACATCTGCTATTTATCATTGCTTTACACGGGTGTGGTCCGGGAAGTCTCGACAATATTAGGCTCAAGGATGTGGATGGGGCTACGTCCACGAGTTTTGCGACTTTCTCGTTGTTTGGTAGGATTGGCGGCATTACTTTTTCTAAAAAATTAATTAGAAAATTACATGTGTTACTTTAGTCCTATAGTTGTCTTGAGTATACTTTTTTTTTACGACCTCTCATCTAAGTACAAACCGTAGTATCCGCTCGGATACAAATACACACACCACACGCGACGCATACCTCACATACACCACTTTTGTATACGAACAAACCTACAACTACACCTAGAACTAGAACGCAATTTGTGCGGACACTCGAAAATCATCGGACTCGGAATGCCGTGGACGGCACGCCACTTGACCATTGGAGCACCTAGAACTAGAACGCAAAATTAACGGACACTTTCGAAAATCATCGGACTCGAAATGTGGGCGGGCACGCCACTTGACCATTGGGGCACATCTGCGTGAGAGGCGGCCGTCCGGAGCAATGTCCAACCACACGCACGCATACCTCACATACACCACTTTTGTATACGAACAAACCTACAACTACACCTAGAACTAGAACGCGGTGACGGACACACCGAAAATCATCGACTTCGAAATGCGTGTGACGGGCACGCCACTTGACCATTGGAGCACCTAGAACTAGAACGCACCCGCATTACACTCGAAAATCATCGGACTCGAGGCGTGGCGGGGCACGCCACTTGACCATTGGGGCACATCCGCGTGAGAGACAGCTGTCTGAAGCAATGTCCAAGCAGAAAATGGGAAAAACCCCGGTGAGAAAACCAGCGCCGAGCTGGGCTCGAACACTGGCCGGTAGGATCCCAACCACCGGACCCTACCACTCGCACTACGTCCGGTTCTCAGTTGTCTTGAGTATACTATTGACTAATTTACCAAAAAAAAAAAAAAGACTACAAATATTTTTCAAACTAAATAAGCACGCTATGAACTGTGATTTATGATGTATTAATTATACTAATTTAAGGTCATAAATCTTTGTGGTTTTTTCCATAATTTCGATGAATCATTTTAAAAAGGGCTCAAGCCAACTCTAAAATTGGTTTAATCAAGAATGGAGTACGAAACACGTTATATAACATGCAGACACCATATGTCAAAGGCATCCTATATCGTCCCGACGTGGCTGTGATGCACACTTGGGCGGCAACAGCAACTAATCGAAAGCAGGTTCATTTTCATCAAAACTAGAAGATTTTGAAGCAAGGACGGCACACTTAACTACTTAGACGGTTAGGTTAGGTCGTCGTAGAAGGGTGTAACCATTCATCGAATCGTTAGACTGGAACCGGCCCGGGACGTTAACAGTTTGTTTTATAGTAGCTTTACGGGTAATAAGAAAGACAAATTAAAGTGCCAACTAATTAAGGGCCTGTTTGGTTCTCATGAGACTAGGGACTAGAGACTAATTTTTAGTCCCTAAATAACCAAACATATGAGTAGGGACTAATTTTTAGTCACAATTAGTTTCAATTTCACTAGACTCTTGGGAGGGGCTAGGGACTAATTTTTAGTCCCCTATTAGTCTCTAATCCCTAGTCCCTCCATCCAAACATGCCCTAAGTCTGTCATATAGGTTCTTTTTCATCGATGATGCTAACGTGCCCAACTAACCGTGTGCACTGACTGCTGTGCATGTCATGTGTAGGACTTGGCACACACACGCACAGTTGCGCGTCCGTGTTGAGAGAGGACCATGTACTACACGGTTTCTACTTTCTAGACAAGGTGACTGAACTCATCGGAATCAGCAGCAGAGCCCTGCTGCAGCGTTGGATTCTCTCAACAACCGATCGCTGAACCTGAACGTCCAACCGGCAATGGGGGGCTCAGTCAACCGCCAATACGGTTCGGATGTGGATGTGCTTGGAGTCGGACAGCTCTGAACAACTGAACGTTGAACTTCAGGTGTCGTTGGATTCTTCGACGTGTGTTTGCGCATAATGGAATGTTTGACAGCTGACTGCGTCGACAAAGTACTTATTAATGCTGAGGCGGCATGAGACGAGATCACGAGAATAGAAAACAAGAAATGTTTTCCAGAAGCCCTGTACTATGTTTTCTCTGCAAGGTACACAATTGCCGTTTTCTCAGAGCCGGCATGGCCGTCGACGGCCCGCACGCACATGGAATTCCAACAGTCACGCACGCAAACGCCTTGAACAGAATTCCGGCACAACGCGGACGCTGATGAGAATTAAGTGGGAGCGAGGACGTGGCGCAAGGGTGAGCAAAACTGACCACAATTGTTACTTCGTTAGAGCAACTTTAGGTGGGCTGAAACTTCTTATATAAAGCTAAATATAAACATGTCTGGCGGATTCTAGTGACTCTCCAAATTTAGGAGCTCAGTTATGCCAGCTAGAGGGAGGTGAGCAATCCAGGTTGGGAGGCCACCGGTCATAGGTCTAGATGGAAGTTGGATGTCCACATGTCCACCCGGATACTCTCCTGTTCAAAAAAATGAACTAGGAAGAGATGGCCCCACCAAAATTTGAATTTATAGGTCATTTGTCAAAATTCATGGATGTCCAAATTAGTTTAGCCTTCCACCTATGGTCATGGGTTCTAGTTCTCTTGGACGCATGATTTCCCACAAAAATCTCCTCCCTCGCCGTCCCTCGTGTGCCAAAAGACGTGGTGTGTGGCTCGACCCATCTCACGTATGTGGGCTCCCATGTCGCGCGGGGCTGGGGTTCGGGGTTTACCAAAAATCCGGTGAGAAGATCTTCTTCTTATCGAAATACTGGTGGGGACATCGCCCCCCCCCAGGTCCTGTTTTTTTTTTTTTTGTTATGCCAGCTAGAGCCTAGAGTTGGTAACCCAACATTGGATCGATTCTGCTGGTTGTCTTTTGAACCGGGAACTGTTGTCTTGGTATACAGCTTGATGATGTGGACATCTTTGTTGGATGTATTTCAAATGTTGAAGCATTGGATTATCTTTTGACAAACAGGAAGAAGCTGGTGTAGATGAGTTGAAGAAACAGGAGAGGTGCAAGAAAGGCTTTGCATTGCAGCGGGGCAAATAGTTAGCCCAGATTTAATTTGAAAGGAGCTAGCCCTAATTTTTTAATAACAAACAGAATTGATTAAATGTGGGTTAACAAGAGCTAATAATGGAGGCAAAATTTTCATGTTTATAATGGACAAGTTTCCTCGCAAAAAAAAAAAAAAAAACTTGTACTCCCTCCGAGATGGTATTAGAAGTCGTTTAGGACAGCGACACCTGTCTCCAAAGCACAACTTTGACCTCTTATTATTATAAAAATATTTATGGAGATGTGATATATGTATACTTTTATCAAAGTATTTTTTAAGACAAATCTACTCATATAATTTTTTACATTTACAAACTCAACAACTTAAAAGTAACTAGTATAATGCCCGTGCTAACGCTACGGATTTATTTCTAGGATGCATAGGAAAAAAATCAAATGACATCAGCATACGTCAAGATCCTGTTTGCATTTTTAATAAAACAAGAAAAGAAAAAAAAAGACTTTTGTGGGCTTAACCAAAATAAAAAACTAAAGTAACTACAGAACCAAAAATATTGTAATTGACAGCTCCTGCAAACTCAATATCCAGTCCAAATCACCATAATTGAATGCTCCATTTGACCGTGGTCAACAAACCAACTCCCCGATTCGTCATTAAAATGCTCGGAAGCTCAAGCACAGTTGTATGCTTCCATGAAATCCACACCCTGGAAGCATTGACAAAGCCCAACAAAAAAAAAAAGTAACAGGTAAATAAAGTACTAATTGAAAAGTCTCAACTTTTCAAGGCCCCCAAAAATTGAATTCAGAGCTTCTCAAAATATCACATGGTGCATTTCACTGAAAAGCAAGTAGACAAAGTGTGAATTCATGTAAAGGAGCGATAAAACATGTGCAAGGTGTGCAGGTTTCACCAGGTTTGATGGAACATAATTCAGTAATGACCTTGACCCTATTAATCACTTCTTTTCTTTGTGTCGCAACACAACTAATTGCTCATGTTGCTATACCAGTTTGATAGTTTCACATTATCGTATAAATAAACTCTTACATCAGTTTCACCAATTTCTTAGCAAATACTTGCTAGATAGTAAGCTGGAAAGTTTTGACCCCGCAAAATGATCAATGTTGGCTACATGCATAGTTGCGCCAAGACCAAAGAACAGCATCAATAATCAAAGGTTTTCAGACTTGCTTGCAATTAGATAGACAAATTTAAGCTACCTTCTTTAACTTTGAAAGATGTGATAGCTTCCTATCATTGATGAGAGCATGCAGAAGCTTGGTCTTCTCCTCAAGATGATCGAAGCCCATCACCAGCCATATCTTGACATGTCTGAACACAAAGAACAGCTTTATGATCCTCAAGTTTGTGAAATGGAGAAACAGCTCCTCACGAGCCCAAATTGTGAAATCCCACATTCGGACAGAGTTATCGACAAAACTCAAATATCAATTGAAACATGAGTACCTAAATATGTTTTTAACATCATAATTCAGACTGAATTTAAAACTTCCATAACCCGAGAAAGAAGATCCAAAGGCACATCATATTACAAAAAAAAAAAAAAAGTGCACAAATGTTACCAGAATATACCTTAGTAAAGGGGCAGAAATAACCAGCGGAGTCTTTGTTGCAAGTCTGTTACGTTTAGTAGGGGCCGAGGGAAAAATCTGTGAAATCCAAAATACCTTAAAAGTCTAAATATCGCTAGTGCCCAGTTATCGCTAGTGCCCACACCTTTCTTTTTCAGGCTCTTCAGCACACTGCTGGAAAATTCCCTACTGTCAACCACTTTTTGAAAAAACAGATTCACGCTTTCTTTAGATCCAGCCACCACAAAGAAAATAACGCAGCCTGGTTCATATAACTATATTGCAATAAAACGAAAAAGAGGAAGGAAAGAAGTTCGTACTTACCACTATCCACCATTTATTTATACATATTACAACAAAAATGCCTTTGATGCTGGTGGACATTGCTCCATCATTCCCTCCCCCACACATGCATCTGCATACCCATATCAGGTTTTTAGTAGGTTATCTCTAAAGCATAAATGTCTTGATACAAAAAGATCCATTTCAGCAGCAGCAAGTGCAAAATTTGGTACTTGTGTGCTAATTCCAGCCAAGCACAATATTTGGCAGCTTCATCTTCTGGCATATATCCACTTTTTTTCTGTTCAAAAGCACAGCTGAAAGGAAGTATGACAAATTGACAAGTGTTAAATGCATTTCTGGTCATAGTCACAGTAATAATAGTTCCAGTAAAGGTTTAGTAGCAGATAAGGTGCAGATCATATAAAATGACATGGCTCCTATACATTGTTGCCTTATGGGAACATCATTATTATTGTCATAACAACATTATAAACTTAACAAAGTGCCCCAGCATCCAGCTATTCAGCTAAAAAAAATAATCTGAACATGCCGTAAATAATAGCGGTACACTTTCTTGAACTCTGAAATAATTTGTAACTGAACATGGGGACTAATTTGAAGCCTCTGCCACTCAACCTCTGTAGCTAATTTTGCTTACATAAACTGCATTTCCAGAACTCAAAAGATAATCACACAAGGAACCAAGAAATGAAACATGCATTATTGTTGAAGGGCAAGTATACCTGCTACTGGGATAACTCATCCTCTTCACGACCTCCAGGACAATTCATTTAAGCAATTTCTGTTTTCAACATCAAATATCAGTAAAACCATCACTTCCAGAAAAATAAGCATGAATCCACATAACCTATTTGAAGCACGATGTATAGAAGCACATGTACTGCTCTAACTGTAACCGTAACTTCGTATGGGGCTTATAGCTAATGATTCAAATATAAATGTCAGCCATGTATGCAGCAACTTATTCGAACTCACATCAGGGGCTAATGCTAACTGAATAAGGCCCCATGCCTCGTGTCTCCAGGATCTGTCATGGAGATCAAATGTTCCTATACATATCAAATGTTCCTATGCATGCCTATGTAAATAGAGAAAAAAATAGAGATGGGCAATTGTGTCTAACTACCAATTAAATAAGTATTGAGGCATTTCTGTTAGCAGCTAGCAGCTAATGGAGGTACCTGCATTTCAGCATAAGAATAAGAATGAAAGGCATTCCACTATGTGAAACTTCTTTAGAAGATAACCTAAACAGGAATAGATTTTGGAAACTGATAGGCTGATAGTAACCTACCAGTAGAAATCATGCTTTATCAAAATGTGTATCATCATCTTCATCAAGCAGCTAAAACTCAATAACAATTTCTGTTCCTGTTTATGAAATGAATCACTTGTTACACAGACACCAGCTAGCCATTCTAAAACAAACACACATAATAAGCTAGCCAATTAATCCACATAAGGCTGGTGAGTCGTGAGAACGAGGACGGGGAGAGGATCTAGCTTACTCACGGATGTTGCGTGTTCTGTTCCATACCCGCCGCGGATGCCGCGTGTTCTGCTCCCGCCGCGTGCTCTGCGTTCGCCGCGGATGTCGCGCCCTCGCCGTCCGCTCCACGGCAAGACATGCCCGCAGCTAGGGGGCTCGTGCAGCCGTGTCTGCCATGGGTCCGGAGATCGCGCCGCCGCCGCCGCTTCTGAGGCCCGATCCGCCGCCGCCTCTGCATCTGAGGCCCAAAACGCCGCCTCCGCCGCTGCTAGGGTTTGGGGCAACATCCAAACTGGTTGTGCGGGAGTGAGGAAGTTGGGCTGACTCTAAACTGCGGCATCTGGCAATGGAAGAGGGGAAGAAGAGCCATCGGCCACGGAGGCCGGAGAGGAAGTGCCGGCGGCCATGGAGGAGCGAGCATGCGCCCGCGGCGATGGAATTTGCGGAGAGGAAAGAGGAGGACCAGAAATAGTAGAGGTTGTTGTGTCGTGGAAAAAGAATACACGATGCTACATGCCGCGAATAGGAATCGAACCTTGACCGGGCAAAGCGAAATTGAGGTCGCAGGACGCGGGCGCGGGTGAGAGTGTCAGATGTCCGACCATGCATCAAACATTGAATCCTGACCTTTGGTTCGTGGATCCGCTTGGTTGTTGTTTGTCGGTCCCAAAAAGGAAAGAAGTGGGACGTTATAGTAGAGATTGATGATTTATATTAAGATGTTTGGCCTGGCCTCACTTCAAAACGACTTCTAATCTGTCCCTGAGTGAAAGTTTTAACCTGTGAGGTGGCCCACTCCCGATCAGGAGAATGCTAATAGGCCCAATACTACACCACGTTTCTTGTAAGCCCATCAAAAAGAAATGGTGAACTCGAGGCCAATGGGCGGAACATGCCCGACTACCTACTATTGGCTTCCGGAAGCCTGTCGGGTCATACGTTGCCTAACTTGAACTTTGTATCACCACAAATTATTTTTTTTCTTGGGGGGTTTTCTCGTTTAATTTTCTGTGGTCACGAACTTCAAACGAGAGACCAGTGACGCGTGGCAGTAACCTGCAGTGTAGCGTGGAGCCCATCCTCGGGACCTTCTCCAAATTCTCTTCCTCGTCTCGTCCCTGCTCATCGCAACCGCCAACGCCGACGACGGTCGACCCATGGTAGTACACGGTACCGACTGCCCGAGCAACACGAACTACACGTGCGGTACGCAGCAGATGGAAGCCATGCTCGCTTATCAGCTAGGATGTTCGCGGCCGGGGAGACCGCCCTCACGACGATTGCAACCGCTGCCTCGTCAGTGCCGTCGCGTCCATTCAATTCTGAACTGCTGCGACGGGAAGCAGGGTGGCCGGGTCATCGCCCGGAGATGCTCACACGGTTCGAGGTGTACCCGTTCTAGTTCACAGCGTCCAGGGTGCCGTCGCTCATCAGCGTTCGAGGTGTCGCCGGCCGCCGTCCCGGTTCCGGTTCCCGGGGGCGGGCCGATCATGGCAGCGACCACTCCGTGCCCGGAAACACCGGTAACCGGTGAGTCAACGGCCAACGTCTTGGGTCTCTTGCCCTGTCCACGTTATGCTAAGCCGTTGAACGTGTCAGCTGTCCTTAGCACACACAGACACTGACTCCACTATTCTTCGTCTAATAGAAATCCGAAAAACACCGACTCCTCCACTAGTGTCGAGGGACCACATACGTTGCTTGTTTTTGGACATTTTGGTTTCAATCTTTGCGTCTTCACTCTTGACTGCACAAAAATGGCGACCTCTTTTTTTTCCAAAACACACGAGATCTGTTTCTCTGATCTCCATTACGCTATATAGAACAACAAGAAGATTTTTGTGGTACACCTGAATTCCTAGAAACGTAGCCTCCCTTAGGGGCAATGACAGGTGATGGTAGAATTTTCGACGGCGACAAAAGTTGACTGGTTCCATCCATGCAGGAAGTAAGCGCTCAGTGAGGACAACTCTTCCAGGGTCAATTCCCGTTGCCGTTACGTAGTTTGGTCCTGCTGCTCTGTTTTGCTTCGATTTATCAATTCAGCTTATTAGCTACGGTATAAATGTTATTTTCTCTCGTAATAAAACAACGGCTTATCAACCGCAGAAATCACCAGGAATAGACATCCACGCAAGAATGTGCAGGTTGCAAGTGCCCGTAAGTGGCAGAACAAGACTAATTTTTATGACGCACATTGTGCTAATTGCTATTATATACTCTATTTGTTTCCAAATAAATCACAGTAGTATTGGGCGTAATGCTGTCCTCTTCCTTCCTCGACCCGTTCCCGTCCTCACTCACCACCGCCGCCCCTCCAACTCCTGCGCCCGGCCGCTGACTCTCCCCCGTTCTCGCCGGTGGCGAGCAGTGAGCGGGCCCCTTCCATTCCCTTCCCAACCCTTGTTAATCCGCCCGGTCAAATAAAGGCCCATGGCCATAGCTGTTCACATGGAGGAAGAAGAAGCCGACAAGACGGCGACGCCACCAAGCACAAATCAACCCTCATCGAGCTGCCGAGGCGCGATGCGCCCACCAGGGCTATGACCGTGCGTGTTGGCACCGCACTGCTCAAGTCGGGGTCACATCCATTGTAAGAGTAGAGCAGGGGATTTGGAGAATACTTGGAGCAAGGGTAAGGAAGAACAGAGAACGATAGGCTAGTTTCAGAGGAATGATTCGAATTCAGACGGAAAATAGTTGGTTCAATACATCGATACCCCTTCGGAGCTAATGCAAACGTATAAGTAGATACGAGAGGCTGCGCCTCGTCACGCGCGTGCAAGCGCATCAAGTCGCCCAATCCTTGCTCGCATACTTTGGATTCTCCTTCTTGGCCCGTTCGACCTGGCCCGGCCCATGACGACCTCCCGGGGTTGCTTGGTTCGGGTAGGCTGGGCTTGGGACTCCTCCGGTGACCTGCTAACATCCCCCTCCTTGGGCAACTGCTGACCCCAAGCGGTGAGCGAGGAAATTCTTGATGTACAGCCTCAAAGTCTTCCCAAGTGGCCAGAGTAGAGGGCAGATTGTTCCACTTCACCAGTACCTGTTGAACTTGATTCGGACCACGAGCCACCATACGAGACTCGAGCACACGCTCAGGAGATAGGTGTAAGGCGAAGTCAGTGGGCAAGACCGGGGTTACCTGATGATGGGCACCAACAGCACGCTTGAGCTGACTGACATGGAACACAGGTGAATCGGAGAATGAGTGGGACCTTCCCAATTCGAGCAATGACCCGATCACGGCCCAAAGAAAAAATGCGAGTTTGTGATGGGAGCGAGGGGCCAATGAAGTCCCGAGCATATGGCTGTAATTTGAGATAAACCAAATCATCCACTTTGCAAATTCTCGCTCGGGCGATGTTGATCGGCCTGCTTCTTCATCCTGTTCTTGGCACGGTGGAGATCTTTGGCTGCGAGAACCTCGTCCATCCATTGGCGATTAGTAGCCCGGTGATGACATCGGAATGGACGACCCGAGACGGGTTAACGGCCAAGAGTCTTGGTGCGTAGCCAAACAATGCTTCAAAAGGAGAACGTCCAATTGCGGGAATGAGTAGAAGTGTTGTACCAGAATTCCGCGAGGTTAGCCAATCACTCCCGGCGAGTTGGGCGAGCATGGCGTAGCAACGGAGATAGGTCTCCGGACCTTTGGTTAAGACGTTAAATGCGCCCATCCGATTGGGGGTGGTAAGAAGTACTCTTGCACAAAGTGACTCCAGCTAGCTTGAAAAGCTCGGCCCAAAAATTGCTAGTGAACACCGGATCCCGATCAGATATGATATCGAGAGGCAAGCCGTGAGCTCGATACACCGTGTCAAAGAATGCCTGGGCGACACTGCAAGCGCGAGTAAAGTCTTGCAATGGAATGAAGTGCCCGTACTTAGTGAGAAGATCCACCACCACCAGTATACAGTCAAAGGAGCGAGAGCGAGGCAATCCCTCAACAAAGTCCATGGATAACACTTGCATGGCGCCATCGGGTACTGGCAAAGGCTGTAAGAGTCCTGGGCTGCGAGACCGATCATATTTGGCTTGCTGGCAAATCGCACACTCACGAACAAAATTTCGGACATCCGATTTCATCCCTGTCCAGGCAAAATTCTGCTTCAAGCGCATGTGCGAGACTGGAATACCTGAATGTCCTGCCCACGGACTGGAATGGAATTCTTCGATCAAGCGGCGACGCAAGGCGGGATCCTCCCGATCCGCATTCGATTCTGGTACCGTAGCGAGGCCACAGGACAATGTGAAGTTAGGCACCTTTGCATCGAGAGGCGGTGCCCGGCTTAGTGAGCATCGCTTGGGCAGTTGGATCATTCTGATAACTGGAGATCACCGCAGACACCCAAGACGGAACCAATGTGGACACCACCGCACAGTGTGCAATCGGCTGGGTGTCGAGATAACGCAGCGTCGGCGGCGCGGTTGGAGGATCCAGGTCTATAGATGATACGATCAGTAGTCCGAGAAGTTTGGTGAACATCTTCTGCTGCCAGGGAGTATGGAGCCGCTGGTCGGTGAGCTGAGTCAAACTACGCTGATCAGTGAGTATCACGAACTCGCGGAATTGCAAGTAGGACCTCCATTGCTGAGCTGCGAGCAGAATCGCCATGTACTCCTTCTCGTATGTCGAGAGGCCACGAGACTTGGGACCCAACGACTTCTTGAGGAACGCCAATGGGTGGCCGTCTTGCATCAACACGGCGCCGACACCGGCATCGGGCGCGCCGGTCTCAATAGTGAAGGGCCGAGAGAAGTCCGGCGAGCAAGGACCGGTGCGACGACAGAGAGCGTTTTTTGAGAGTTTCAAAGGCCTTGGCATGTTCGGTGTCGGATAAACAACGAATGCTTCTTGATGGGTTGGTCAAGGGGCGCGAGATGATCCCAAAATGGCGCACAAAACGGCGGTAGTACCCGGCCAATCCCAGAAAGGAGCAAAGTTCTTTGACAGAAGTAGGCACCGGCCATGTGGCAATGGAGGACACCTTCGATGGATCAGTTCCCACGCCTTCAGCACTGATGACGTGGCCTAAGTAGCCAATCTGCCTCTGAGCAAACGAGCATTTTGTCATTTTCAGTTTCCAATTATCCTTGGACAACAGCTCAAACACGATTCTAAGATGGGCAATATGTTCAGAGAGAGTTCGGCTGTAAATAAGAATATCGTCGAAGAAGACGAGCAGAAACTTGCGTAACCCGGGTGCTAATGTGAGATTCATAGCATTCTGAAAGGTGCCCGGTGCTCCTGTCAACCCAAACGACATCACACGAAACTCGAACCGGCCAAAGTGCGTTTGAAACGCTGTTTTGTACTCTTCACCGTCTTGCATACAGTCGATGGAAGCCTGCACGAAGATCCAATGTGGAGAAATATGAAGCGCCTGAAAGTTCATCCAGCAGCTCCTCGATGATGGGCACAGGGTATTTGCCTTTAACTGTAATAGCGTTAAGCTGGCGATAATCCACGCAAAAACGCCATGTCTTGTCCTTCTTTTTCACCAACAATACCAGCGATGCAAAGGGGCTAATCTTGGGTTGTATCAATCCTTGAGACAGCATGTCCTGCACCTGCCGCTCAATCTCTGACTTTAAGACTGGGGCATATCGGTAGGGACGCACAAACACTGGTTGAGCCCCAGGGATAAGTGGTATACTGTGATCAAATGCCCCTTCGAGGAGGTAACTCGGCGAGCGGGTAAAACGGGGGAGCAAATTCCTGAATTAGAGCGTCGACCTCGGGAATGGTCATAGTGGGGGCCCCGTAGTGATTCCGACAAAAAGAGACAAATGAATAATCGAACCAACAGGCAGTTCAGGAGCCTCCCCTATCAACACCAAGGTAGCACCATCATATGGAATGGCTAACTAGCGCTGTTTCCAATCCACTTGCATCGGGCTGAACTGAGATAACCAATCAATACCCAAGATCATATCATATGTTGAGAGAGGCAATAGCTTCAAGTCAGCTGAGAATTCCTTGTCCTGAATGGACCAGACTGCACTTGGCATATGAGAGACACACTTGAATCACTTCCCCATTGGCAACTTGCACCGCACGGGGAGGATCCGTGAGGCAAGACACCGTTGAGCCCTCTTTGCAATCCGAGAGCGATAAAAGTATGAGAGCTTCGGAATCAATAAGAATAGCCAAAGCACAACCCTGAATGGACCCAGCGAGCGAGAGAGTCTTCAAAGCAACAAAACCGGCTAGCTGCGGGTCGCCGATAAATGCATCATGACTTGGGCTTCCACGGAATTGCGGGGGAGGTTCCTCGGGCTCATCCTCATCATTAGGAAAGACATCCGGCGGTTCTGAACAAAATGGAGTTGGGCGGCCTCGGCCGGCGATGATCGCGGCTCCACTTGGCACCACAGCGGATCTGCGAGTCCTGCGCGCGGCCGGCGGCCAGCGCTTTGCTGAATTTGTCCTCGGTGTTCCCAGCGCCAGCGGTGCGAGCGTCGAGGTTCGGCGGTCGGCAGCGGCGGCGTAGCGATGGAAGCGAGTCGAGCCAAGCGGCCGAGGCCCCGATTCCCAACGGCCTTTTGCCGGCTTCTTCGTGGGCGAGTCCTCCTGCAGGCGAGCAAGCAAGCGGCGCGTATCGGCGTTGTAGGCGGTGAAGTATAAGGCGGCTTTAATGTCGTCCTTAAGACCCCAAATGAAGCTTATTTGGACATAGTACATAGGATGCGGGTTGCGATCGTAGCGGATAAATCATCAACTAAGGCCACAAATTCCTCAATGTACTTTCGGACACGGGACCGATTTGGGTGATTTGGAAGAAACGCCCGACGGCGGCTCATGCTCATCGCGGCGAAGCGGATGAGTAATTTGTACGAGAAAGCATCGGCTCAACACATCTAAGCGATCCTCAGCGAGAAGATAACCAGCGTGGCTTTGGTGTGGAAATGCATAGTGGCGGCCGACCCAAAGCTCGAGGCTCAACTCGGTATAGCTTGAAGTAATGGTTGGCTTGTTTGATCCACGGTTTAGGATGCTCCCCATCGAAACGAGGAAAATCGAATTTAGGCAGTTTTGTGGACTGATTCCCACCCGTTCCCCAAAAAAACCTGACTCCCAAGTCCTATGGATGTACGGTGGTGGAGGTGGACGCGGAGGTGGAATTGGGTGCTGGAAAGGGGGCGTGTGGTTTTGACGACGTACCATGTCCGGTGGTGGCCCGCAGTGGTGACCACTCCGAAGCCACCATGATCCTCGCGGTGCCGTAGGGGCGGGTCGGCCGCGGTTCCAGCGGATGGGCGCGGGGCAGCTGAAAGTCCACGCGGCGCCTCGGACTTGAGGTTCAACGGGGGCACGGTGGGCTTCTTCGCCGGCGAGCACGGGGGCTTGTACTCGAGCGGCGCGATGCGGTCGGAGGAGACGCAGGGCCGATGAGGACTTGGCGGCGGAACGGTGGTGAACACGCTCGACGGCGGCAACGCGGTGGCGCGGTGGCGAAGACTCGATCGAGGAAGGCGGACCATCCACCATCGTGCGCTCTCCATGTACCCATGTGAGATCTTCCCCACCTCCAACCGGCGATGGCGACTTGTCGAGATCGGTCGCGGAGGTTGTCGACGGCGGCGTCCTTGGTGGCACGCCATTCGTCGAGCGCTGGCGTCGCGTCCTCCAACTTGTCGATGCGACTTGCGGAATCCTTCGCCGCGTCATCCATCTTCTTCTCCGGCAGACCGCGGTGGAGACGCGATGACGTGTGTCGGACTTCGGCGTGCGAGCCGCGATCGACGATCCATCTCGTCAAGGAAGTGCTTGTGCGTCGGATCCATCACGCCCGCGAGCCTTCGGCGTCGAGTGAAGTGAACGTGATCCGTACTACTCCACTCGATCCAGCGCCGATCCGCCACAAATTGCAACCTCTGGATTGGAATTACGGGATCCCAAAGCAAAAGGCTCGAAGCGATTCGCGCTCGGGGATGAACCAACGAATCCGGTGAAGTACGAGCAACCGATGGGGAACGGGATCGCGGCGAAATCGAGCGGAAGGAGCCAAGAACCGTGGTCTCTGAATACCACTTGTAAGAGTAGACGGGGGGATTTGGAGAATACTTGGAGCAAGGGTAAGGAAGAACAGAGAACGATAGGCTAGTTTCGGGAGGAATGATTCGAATTGAGACGGAAAATAGTTGGTTCAATACATCGATACCCCTAAAGACTAATGCAAACGTATAAGTAGATACGAGGCTGCGCCTCGTCACGGCGTGCAAGCGCATCAAGTCGCCCAATCCTTGCTCGCATACTTTGGATTCTCCTTCTTGGCCCGTTCCGACTGCGGCCGGCCCATGGCGACCTCGAGGTTGCTTGGTTCGGTAGGCTGGGCTTGGGACTCCTCTGGTGACCTGCTAACATCCATGTTGTGTCGTGACATGGCGGCGCGTAGGGCCTCGCCGGGCGCTGTGCTTGCCGTGCTGCGCCCAAGCCACATCCGCCCGTTCCGCGGCGCCGGGGCGCCCTATGCCGGCCGCTTTGTGCCCGAGCCACATCTGCGCGATTGCGCGGGCGAGTGCGCCCTAAGCGGTCATGCGGACCAGTGCTGCGCCGTGCCACGCTTCGCGCGTGCTCCTAGTGGTCGGGCCATGTCGCGTCGGCGCCTAGTTTGCGGCGTCCGCGCCGGCGCCAGCGCGTGAAGGGGGCTCATGGCGCGCCTGCAAATCGGGGGCTCACTTGCTGTGCTTCAAGGAACCTGCTCGGCTCTCCTGCAGTGGACCTCCCCGCCGGCTGCCGTTCTCCAAGGACAAGCTTCCAAGGTCACCGTGCCGGAGGCTCCGATCCAGAACTCCATCACCGATGGGGAGATTTTTCACCAGCTCTGACATGGTGGACCCTACCTGCTTTGCTGTGGGATCCACTGTGCAATCGTGTCACACATGTGGCCGCCCCCCCTGTTTGGTGATGAAGAAACATAAGCTACCACGTGACATGGAAAAGATAATTCAGTGCCAGCTTCATCTTTATCCTTTTAGTTTTCTCTTTTCTTTTTCTTTTATTCCAACTCCTTAGAGCAAGCAGATCTTGTCCACCCGACACAACTACAACTGCTGATGACACGAGGACCTCGCCTCCACCCGGGGATTCGACACGAGCTTCACCCAACATCACCTTTGACAACATTCTACCACATATTTCGATTAAACGGTGTGTTTTTCCTTCTACGGCTCGATCGTCCCTCCTTCAACCGAACGCATGGCGCGGTCTTTCCACCAAATGTTCTCGCCTCTGGCGATACATCGATTACCAGGTACCACCGGGCGAGTTAAATCGTCGTCTCAACAGTTCTATCATTTGTTTTAAGGCCAGTAGACCTAGTTGTATTACGGCCTTCTCTCAAGGTTTGTCTTGTAATCTGCCTGCTTAATCTATAAAGCTTTAGTTGTCAAAAAAAAAAAAAAATCAAAATTTCTACCATCCGTGTGAGTCAAAATTCCTTAAATTTGACTAATTTTATAGAAAGTTATAATATTTAGGGTGGTGTAAAGGTAAAACGAAACACGTTATGAAAATATATACATTCTATGATATACCTAATTATTCTAAATTTGACACCATAAATCTTAATGTTCTTTTCTAGAAATTTGGTCAAAGTTTTAAAAGTTTGGGTTAAAACAACTCTAGTAATCTATTTATTTAGGTACAAAGCAAGTACAAGAATGACCGGAACTTTGTTGATTCTTACATGAAAAGAAGAAGTTGAAGACATGACAAGTTTAGAATCTTTCCTTTTATATTAGAGCACCCTATGAACTGCCACCAACAACTTTTCAGTGGAAAACAAGCTCGGGGAAGGTGGATTCCGGCTAGTTTAAATAAGTGACTCTAAACTCGTAAGACCATCAAAATTAATCTGACTAACTAGCTTTAAAGAAGATGTTTGTTTTTTTTTTGCCCATAAGAGCATAGTATAGGGGCATATGCCCTTATAGGCAAAAAAAAAAAATCTTCTTTTTCATATGCCCTTATGGGCAAAAAAAAAAAAAAAAAAAAAACCTTGTCTTCTTTAATGCCAGCTAGTCAGATTAATTTTGATAGAGTTATTGTATAAACTGACCACACCGGCAAAGGGGTGAAGATCCTACGATGCATCCACGTTTGTGTGTGCTATGTCCGAGAGGATCCATACCTCCGTTCCTACATGTCCATACCTCCCTACCGATATGTCTGTACTTGTCATGTTGAATAGCTACTCCATCATGTTGTCGACGCCCATACTACTATGATGATTTAATTATTTAGATTTATACACATTTGAAGAATTTGAGGCTGAGCAAGAGCTATTGAAGACCTGCAAGACCAAATTGTTGCTGAATTAAGGGATGAGTTCAAAGTGCTACAAGAAGGGAGTACACGCAATACTGGTCCAAGGAGATTTGTAGATTGGCCTCAAGAAGAAGCCAATCGGCGGCTTATGGATGACTATTTCATGGAGAATCCAGTTTACAATTCTAAAATCTTTCGTAGAAGGTTCAGGATTAGGAGGCCTCAGTTTCTGCGTATTGTTGAAGCCCTTGGTGAGTGGTCTCCACTTTTCACCTTGAGATTCGATGCTCTTAATCGACCTGGGCTATCCCCAATCCAAAATTACACAGCTGCTATAAGACAGTTAGCAAATGGAAGCCCTATAGACGGATGAGTACATTAAGATTGGTGAAAGTACTGTCGTATAGTGTTTGAAGTCATTTGTGGAAGGAGTGGTTGCAGTATTTGGGACAAAGTATTTGAGGCGACCTGCAGTGCAAGATGTTGAGCGACTAATGGAGATTGGTGAACGTCGTGGGTTCACTGGCATGCTTGGGTGTATTGATTGTATGCATTGGCACTGTGGAAAATGCCCTTATGCATGGAAGGGTATGTATACCCGTCCTGATCATGTTGTGTCTACAATCATTCTAGAGGCAGTTGCTTCACATGATCGTTGGATATGGCACACCTTCTTTGGTGTTGCTGGATCTAACAATGACATCAACGTGCTTAACCAATCTGCTTTTGGAGTTTTCGGAGACATCTATGGGGGTACACTGCATCACTGAAGTTCATGATGGCTGGATATTTATATATTGTAATGCTTATGGATATGGCTTATTTTGAAACCTAATCTGCTACCTATGGACTGCTATTATATATAGTTTACTGTCAAGTGTCAACTTGTGTTGTACGAGTGCCACAACATTGCTATGTTGTGCAAGTGCCAGAAAACATCGATCTTGTATTTGAGGTGCATTTAAAGATTTATTGTCTATAGAAAGTGCTATAGCGTCTGGTTGGGGAGACGAGTTTCTAAGGGCAATTATTTCCCTTTTTTTCTCTTGAAATTTGTCTCATGGAAACCATGCGTTGGAGTGCCCTAAGGGCATATGCCCCTACACATCTGCTATTTATCATTGCTTTACATGGGTGTGGTCTGGAAGCGGAAAGTCGACAATATTAGGCTGCAGATGTGGATGGGGCTACGCCACGGTTTGCAGACTTTCTCGTTGTTTGGTAGGATTGGCGGCGTTACTTTTCTAATTAAAAGTACTAAAATTACATGCGTTACTTTAGTGTCTTGAGTATACTATTGACTAATTTACCAAAAAAAAAAAAAAAGACTACAAATATTTTTCAAACTAAATAAGCACGCTATGAACTGTGATTTATGATGTATTAATTATACTAATTTGAGGTCGGGGCAGTCCCAATGGTGTAATAATGATAGTTTCTATATGTATTAATTGATATGACAACTCATCATTTTCTTGATGTGGCAGTAGAATTAATGAAGTGAGAGAGTGTAAAATGAAGAAACCGTTTCTTCCTGACGGAACGACGTCGACGCAAGGAACGAGGCTCCAAGACACGACCAAAATGCCGTTGGGAAGACTCGACTCGTTTCCATCCGGATTCAACCGGATCGACTGCGCCCCCGCCCCCGCCGGCCCGCTCCCGCGAGCGCGCGCTCGGCGGCCTCTGCTTGTCCCGCGCTCTCGCTCCCTTCCCGCCCGCGCGCTGCTCCTTCCCCAGCACTCAGTCGATTGTGTGGGCGGCTGTCCAACGAGCTCGGAGAGGCACGACACAAGTTACCTGCGCCCGATGGCCTGGCCCTCGCCCGCGGCGGCGTGGCCTCCAGTCCTCTAGTTGACGATTTGCCAGTTCGGCCTGCTGCAGGCCGCACGCAGCAGCTGCTAGCGCCACGCCCAGGATGGAGAGGCAGAGCACAACCAAGCTGCGCCTAGATGCAGAGGTAGGGTATTGTTCAGGTTTCCCTCTGCCTTCTTTCTGTGCTAGACTGTTTTCATTTACCCGGTAAAGCAACAACTGATTCTGAGATTCTTCCATAGATCTGATTTCTTAATTGAGCGGCATAACTTTCTAGTTATCATCTGTTGTCAGGAACTTTGAAGAGACAGCCTATGCAGTTTCAGCTTTCATCAGGCAACTGAAGCTAAAAGCCACGAACGCTTTGCCACAATTGATCCATCTATTTTGTATGTTGCATTTAATCCATCCCTTGTATTAACACTGTTATGAAAACTATCGGTTGGGAAGGATAGTTTCTACACACATTAATTCTCTCTTGGATATTGTGCGTAGTGTCTACCGTTGGGACTGCCCTCATAAATCTTTGTGGTTTTTTCCATAATTTCGATGAATCATTTTAAAAAGGGCTCAAGCCAACTCTAAAAATTGGTTTAATCAAGAATGGAGTATGAAACACGTTATATAACATGCAGACACCATATGTCAAAGGCATCCTATATCGTCCCGATCGACGTGGCTGTGATGCACACTTGGGCGGCAACAGCAACTAACCGAAAGTAGGTTCATTTTCATCAAAACTAGAAGATTTTGAAGCAAGGACGGCACACTTAACTACTTAGACGGTTAGGTTAGGTCGTCGTAGAATGGTGTAACCATTCATCGAATCATTAGACTGGAACCGGCCCGGGACGTTAACAGTTTGTTCTATAGTAGCTTTACGGGTAATAAGAAAGACAAATTAAAGTGCCAACTAATTAAGTCTGTCATATAGGTTCTTTTTCATCGATGATGCTAACGTGCCAACTAACTGTGCACTGACTGCTGTGCATGTCATATGTAGGACTTGGCACACAGACGCACAGTTGCGCGCGCGTCCGATTTGAGAGAGGACGAGGTACTACACGGTTTCTACTTTCTAGACAAGGTGACTGAACTCATCGGAATCAGTAGAGAGCCCTGCAGCGTTGGATTGTGTGAGCCGAGGCTCGTGGAGGGATTGGGAAAAGGAAGGAAATCTGGACAGAAACAAGCAGAGGAAGACGAAGAACAGAGTTTAAGCTACGATGAATGATTAGAGTAGTTCATGAGTTCTGTTTTTCAATCGATACCCCCTCCTCTCTCTCAGCTTCCCTTAAGTATTACAGAGACTCAGGTCTCACATGCGCGTGCAAGCGCCTACTGGGCCCAATCATTCGAGTCATAACGCTTGCTGGGCTGCCTCGTCCTTGACACTCTTGGGCCGGTCTCGTGGCTTGTGTCCTCCTGGCTGGTAGTCCTGGGGAGCTTGCTCACATCCCCTCCCCGTCGAGGCGCTGCTTGACCCCAAGCAGGTGCACGGGGAAACTCCTGCCGTAGAGCTTCATAATCTTTCCAGGTTGCAAGTGTTGCAGGCAGGTTGTTCCATTTGATGAAAACTTGCTCGACCGAAGCAGAGCCGCGGCGCACGGTACGAGTCTGGAGAACCTGCTCGGGAACCAGCTTGATAGCAAAGTCAGACGGTAGAGTTGTTGTTACCTGATGACTAGGACCAATGGCTTTCTTCAATTGTGAAACATGAAAGACCGGATGGATAGCAGAGTGAGCTGGTAGAGCCAACCGATAAGCCACTAAGCCGATCTTCTCCAGAATCTCATATGGTCCAAAGAATCGAAACGAGAGTTTCTGGTGTGCACGGGGAGCCAACGATGTCTGAACATAAGGCTGGAGTTTTAGAAATACCTTGTCGCCAACTTCAAAATGGCGTTCCGAGCGGTGCTGATCAGCCTGCTTCTTTAGGCGGTGCTTGGCCCGGTAAAGGTGGTGCTTAAGCAGATCATCCATCCAAGCACGGTTTGGAGACCATATAGCCAATTCAGCATCAGATGGAGTCGAAGTAGGTAAGACCAACAAACGAGGTGCATAGCCATAGAGGGCCTCAAACGGAGAACGACCCAGTGCTGAATGTTGACAGGTATTGTACCAAAACTCTGTAGTAGCCAACCACTTGCTCCACTGAGCTGGGACATGCGTGCACAAAACAGCGTAAATAGGTCTCCAAACATTGGTTCAAGCGCTCGGTTTGGCCGTCAGATTGAGGGTGGTAAGGTGTACTACGGCATAGCTTCACATCAGCAAGCGTGAATAACTCATCCCAGAAGTTGGAAGTGAAAATTCTGTCACGGTCAGTCACCAGATGCATAGGTAGCCCATGATGGCGATATACCTGGTCCAGGAAGGACTGAGCCACTGAACTGGCTGTAAATGGGTGGCGAAGTGCAATGAAATGGCCATATTTTGTGAACAGATCCACCACAACTAGAATGCAACTATAGCCCCGAGAAGTAGGAAGCCCTTCAATGAAGTCAAGCGAAAATAACTTGCCATGCTGAATCCGAACCGGCGGTGGCTGAAGTAACCCAGGTTGCTTGGTGCGATCATATTTGGACTGCCGACAAATAATGCAGGACTTGACGAACTGGGCAACGGCAGAGCTCATACCTTTCCAGTGGAAGTAATGTTTCAAACGAGCACAAGTCACAGGTATTCCGGAATGCCCACCCCAAGCAGATGTGTGAAACTCAGATATCAACTGATTCTGGAACTCAGGGTCAGCACCAATGTAAATTTTATTGCGATAGCGAAGAATACCAGACTGCCAAGAGTAATCTGCCACACTGGAAGAATCAACTGTCAGCTTAGTAATCAAATCCTGAGCAACTGGGTCATGTTCGTAAGTAGCAGCCACTGTGGATAACCAGGATGGCACCAAGGAGGAGACCACAGCACACACTGCAGGAGGGGTGGGGTGACGAGACAAGGCGTCCGCCGCACGATTTTCAGTACCTTTGCGGTAGATAATACAGTACTGGAGGCCGAGGAGCTTAGAGAATACTTTCTGCTGCCAACTTGTATGCAAGCGTTGATCCCCCAACTGAGTTAAGCTTTTCTGGTCAGTAAGGATCAAGAACTCCTGGAACTGCAAATATGGGCGCCAGTTTGCACAAACCAATAAAATTGCCATGTATTCCTTCTCGTATGTAGACGACCCACGGGACTTGGGACCAAGTGATTTACTCGATACGCCAATGGATGACCTTCTTGCATAAGCACGGCGCCCACGCCTGCGTCAGAAGCATCAGTCTCGATGCAGAACGGCCTGTTGAAATCAGGAAGTGCCAATACAGGGGAGTGACACAGAGCAGACTTCAGTGTTTGGAATGCTTGCTCATGTTCAGACGTCCCAAATAAACAAGGAATGCTTCCGTAACAGATTAGTGAGAGGTTTGGCAATAATCCCGGCGTGTCGGCGAATTTGCGATAATAACCTCGCTAATCCGAGAAAACCACGTAACTCTTTGACAGAGCATGGGACTGGCCACTGAGCAATGGCAGAGAGTTTAGCTGGATCGGTGGCGACGCCATCTTTACTGATTACATGGCCCAAGTATGAAATTGTGGTCTGGGCAAAGGAACACTTGGACAGCTTAAGCTTCCATTTATCACGAGCTTACAGATCAAGCACCAGTCGAATGTGTTCCATGTGAGATTCCCATGTTGGGCTGTAGATTAGAATATCGTCAAAGAAGACAAGCGTAAAACGTCGCAAATAGGGTGCCAAGGTTGTATTCATTGCATCTTGAAATGATCCGGGGGCTCCAAGTAAGACCAAATGCCATCACACAAAACTCAAAGTGACCGAAATGAGTCTCGAAGGCGGTCTTGTGCTCTTCACCGGCCTTCATTCTTATCTGATGGAAGCCTCGCTTGCAAATCCAAGCCGGTAAAGTATGCTGCACCCGAGAGCTCATCCAATAGTTCATCGATTATAGGGACCGGATACTTGCCCTTAATCGCCGTAGCATTAAGATGGCGATAGTCAACGCAGAACCGCCACGCACCATCTTTTTTTCTTCACAAGCAACACAGGGAGAAGCAAAGGAGCTGTTACTCTTTTGGATAATTCCTTGCTGAAGCATCTCGGTGACCTGCTTTTCAATCTCATTCTTTAATGTTGGAGCATAACGGTAGGGCTCGATGAAGACCGGTTGAGCACCAAAGAACCGGTGGTATAGCATGGTCACATGCTCTCGCGAGGAGGAAGTTCGATTGGTTTTGGAACAAGTCCCCATAGTCCGACAGAATAGCTTGAATATCGATGTATGTCCGATTCAGAACATGAACTGGCCCCTTCCGTGGAGACTGCAGCATAGATAACGAATAACAGAACCAACCGGGAACTCAGGTGCATCACCAATGAGGACAATAAAAGAGCCCTGGTAAGGAATAGACAGCCATTTTTGAACCCAATGGACCTGCATGGGACTAAAGCTACCCAACCAATCAAGTCCAAGAATCATATCATAAGCAGATAAGGGTAAAATCTTCAGATCAGTTTGGAATGTGTATCCCAGTATAGACCATTCAGCAGCAGGAATGTACTCCTGACAGTCAATGATAGCCCCATTTGCAACTTGAACTTTCATAGCCTGAGGAAGCTGCTGTACACCAATCAGAGATTGAGCAATATTGGAATTGATAAAAGTATTGGAGCTCCCAGAATCCACCAACACAGATATTGATTTGCCTTGAATCATACCACTCAAACAAAGAGTCTTGGGTGCTACAGAGCCCACTGCCGCCGCCACGTAAATATGCATCATAATATGGTCCTCAGGAGTTGGTTCAGGTTCAGTTACCTCTTCAGAGTCATCAATGTCAGGAAATATGTCAAGAAATTCCTGGACCAAATGTAACTGTACAGCTTCATTGCACCTGTGTTCTCTTGTCCATTTGCCTCCACAACGAAAAACATAACCCTTGGGCACGACGAGAAGCTTTCAAAGCTCTGAACCTGTCTTCAGCTTGAGACTGAATTGGTGGAACAGCTAAGCTTGGCATCGATGATCGGGAAGGCCTTGCTTGTGGTGGAGGTAATGGCAATGCTCCAGGCCAGCTAGGCTTAGCTGGTCCTGCTGCCTCCCAACGCCGAGGAAACTTCTTCAGATGACCCATCGCCTCCTCCTGCAATTTGGCAAGTACACAAGCAGTATCGAGTGTAGAAGGTCGATGCAACATAAGAGCGGCTTTGAAATCATCCCTCAAGCCATCTATAAAGCGCTGAACATAATACAATGGGTCTGGATGCTTAGCATATGCAGTCAGATCATCCACTAATGCCACGAACTCATCAATGTAATCAACGACAGAACCCGTGTGCCGCATCTGGAAGAAACGACGCAACAGGACCTCGTGCTCATCACGGGCAAAACGCATCAGCAATCGAGAACAAAACTCTGTCCAACCCATTGACTCTAACTGATCTTCTATAGCGGATAACCAGCGTTTTGCAAACCACGGAAATGCATTGTGGAGGCGGATACCCACACCTCGGACTCTACACGATACAATTTGAAGTAATGCGAGGCTTGTTTGATCCACAATTTAGCATGTTCGCCATCAAATCTAGGGAAATCAAATTTCGGCAACTTGCCGTTTTGATCCCCCCGCGCACCCCCCTGATATGCAGCATCATAGTGACCCAGTGGATGTGGAGGTGGTGGACGCGGCGGTGGCAGATGAAAACCCATAGATGGAGGAGGATGAACGTGAGACGTACCCTGGTGGTGTGGTGGCCATAGAGTGGTAACCACTCCATAGCCACCCTGCTCGACGTGGTGCCCGCTGGGCGTTTTGGCTGCGAATCCCGCAGATGGGCGCGGGGCAGCCCCGGTGCCGTCGTGCGTCGGTGAGGACGACGGGAGTGGAGGAGGCACCGGCTTGCGGAGTGGGGGTTGATGTGCCCAGATCCGCGGTGATGTCGGGGCAGACTTGACGATCAACGATGCTTGCGGCTTGTCTTCGTGGCTGTACTCGGAAGGGGACACGGGCGCCGATGGGGATTTGGGCATCCCCCCGACGGAGCCGTGGCGAAGACGCCCGGCGAAGGTGTTGGGCCGTCGACCAAGGATCTCTCCATGAATTTGGTGACCTTGCCCACCTCCAGCTTCAGGCTCGAGAGGCGCTTGATGTCGCCCCGTAGGTCGTCGATGTGGCCGTTGAACTCCGGACGCCAACTGTCGAACACCTTCGGGCGCTCTCCAACGAAGTCAGACGAGTGTTCGACGAGGCGGCGTTGCCGTCGATCTTCTGCTCCAGTTCGTCGAATCGCTTGTCGACCGACCCGAAGCGCACGTCGAGGCGACGATCCAGCTCGTCGAGGAAGAGCTTGTGCCTAGGATCCATCACTCCGAGTTGTTTCTGGCGCCTGGTAAAGTGCTCGTGAGCAGACGCTGATGCGGAATCCAGATCGACCAACCCGACCACAAACTGCGACCCGAGGATTGGAATTACGGAATCCCCAAATTGAACTGCAGTCCACAGACTTCAATTCGGGGTTAGACCAACCAAATCCGGTTAGGTTCTAGCAATCGATGGGATCAAACGGGAAGGAATCGAGCGGATGCCGAGGACCGCCGTCTCTGATACCAGATGTGAGCCGAGGCTCGTGGAGGGATTGGGAAAAGGAAGGAAATCTGGACAGAAACAAGCAGAGGAAGACGAAGAACAGAGTTTAAGCTACGATGAATGATTAGAGTAGTTCATGAGTTCTGTTTTTCAATCGATACCCCTCCTCTCTCTCAGCTTCCCTTAAGTATTACAGAGACTCAGGTCTCACATGCGCGTGCAAGCGCCTACTGGGCCCAATCATTCGAGTCATAACGCTTGCTGGGCTGCCTCGTCCTTGACACTCTTGGGCCGGTCTCGTGGCTTGTGTCCTCCTGGCTGGTAGTCCTGGGGAGCTTGCTCACAGATTGTCTCAAGAACCGATCGCTGAACCTGAACGTCCAACCGGCAATGGGGGCTCAGTCAACAGCCAATACGGATGTGCTTGGAGTTGGACAGCTCTGAAGAACTGAACGCTGAACTTCAGGTGTCGTTGGATTCTTCGACGTGTGTTTGCGCATAATGGAATGTTTGACAGCTGACTGCGTCGACAAAGTACTTATTAATGCTGAGGCGGCACGAGACGAGAATAGAAAACAAGAAATGTTTTCCAGAAGGCGCTGCCTGTACTATGTTTTCTCTGCAAGGTACACAACAATTGTCGTTTTCTCAGAGCCGGCATGGCCGTCGACGGCCCGCACGCACGTTGAATTCCAGCAGTCACGCGAACGCCTTGAACAGAATTCCGGCATAACGCGGACGCTGATGAGAAGTGGGAGCGGGGACGGGGCCCAAGGGCGAGCAAAACTGACCACAATCGTTACTTCGGTCGTTAGAGCAACTTTAGGAGGAGGGCTCAAACTTGTTATATAAAGCTAAATATAAACATGTCTGGCGGATTCTAGTGACTCTCCAAATTTACGAGCTCGGTTATGCCAGCTAGAGCCTAGAGTTGGTAACCCAACATTGGATCGATTCTGCTGGTTGTCTTTCGAACCGGGAACTGTTGTCTTGGTATACAGCTTGATGATGTGGACATCTTTGTTGGACGTATTTCCATGGATTACTGGCGTTGTGTTCGTTTATGTTGTATAACAAAAACTTTCTTCCTCTTAATAAATACCGTGCAATACTCCCGATCAGGAGCGTTTCTTGTCAGCCCATCAAAAAGAAATGGTGAAGTGGAGCCCAATGGGCTGAACATGCCCGACTACAACTACTACTATTGGCTTCCGGATCCGAAGCCTGTTTTTCACAGGTCGAAGCATTGGATTCCATTATCTTTCGGCAAAAAGAAAGAAGCTGGTGTAGATGAGTTGAAGAAAGAGGAGAACTGCAAGAAAGGATTTGCATTGCAGCGGGGCTAATAGTTAGCCAGATTTAATTTGAAAGGAGCTAGCTCTAATTTTTTAATAACAAACAGAATGATTCAATGTGGGTTAACAAGAGCTAATAATGGAGGCAAATTTTTCATGTTTATAATGGACAAGTTTTCTCGGGAAAAAAAAACTGAAAGAAAAAACTTGTAAGTTTTAACCCTGTGAGGTGGCCCACTCCCGATCAGGAGAATGCTAATAGGCCCAATGGGCTGAACATGCCCGACTACTACTATTGGCTTCCGGATCCGAAGCCTGTCGGGCCGCACCATAGGTTGCCTAACTTGAACTTTGTATCACCACAAATTATTTTTTTTGCCTTGGGGGTTTTCTCTTCTCGTTTAATTTTATGTGGTCACAAACTTCAAACGAGAGACCAGCGACGCGAGGCAGTAACCTGCAGTTTAGCGTGGAGCCGCCATCCTCGGGACCTTCTCCCCATTCTCTTCCTCGTCGCAACCGCCAACGCCGACGACGGACGACCCATGGTATTACACGGTACCGACTGCCCGAGCAAAACACGAACTACACGTGCGGTACGCAGCAGAAGGAAGCCATGCTCGCTCCTCTACGACGAGTGCCTGCTGCGGCACTCTGACGCGAGCTTCTTCGGCACGGCCGACACGTCGGTGAGGTCCTGGGCGTGGAACGCGCAGCCGGCGGAATTCAGGTCATAGCTCGGCGGACGACTGCAACCGCTACCTCGTCGGCGCCGTCGCGTTCATTCCGAACTGCTGCGACGGGAAGCAGGGTGGCCGGGTCATCGCCCAGGAGGCCACGTTGCCGGCCACCGTCCCGGTTCCGGTTCCCAGAGGCAGGCCGATCATGGCAGCGACCACTCCGTGCCTGGAAACACCGGTCACCGGTGAGTCAACGGCCAACGTCTTCGGTCAGAGTGCCCTGTCCACGTTGTGCTACTATTGCCACGTTAAGCCATTAAACGTGCCCACTGTTGGTAGCACACACTGACCCCGCTAGTGTCGAGGGACCACTTACTAGTTTCTTGTTTTTGGCCATTTTCGTTTCAAATCTTTGCGTCTTGACTCTTGACTGAAGAAAAATGGTGACTTCTTTTCCAAAACACATGAGATCTGTTTCTCCTATCTCCATTACGCTATATACAACAACAAAAAGATTTTTGTGGTACAGCTAAATTTCAGCGGTGTTGACAGACGTTGACGGGTTCCATCCATGCAGGAAGCGCTCAGTGAGGACAACTCTTCCACGGTCAATTCCAGTTGCCGTTACGTCGTTTGGTCGTGCTGCCCCCTTTTGCTTCAATTTATCAGTCCGGCTTATTGGCTATGGTAAATATTTTTTCTCTCGTAATAAAAAAATGAGTGGGCTTATCCACCGCATAAACCACCAGAAATAGAGACAACCACGCAAGAATGTGCATGTTGCAAGTGCCAAAATAAGACTAGTTTAGTTTTTATGACGCACATCGTGCTAGTTGCTACGATATACTCTTTACGTTTCCAAATAAATTAGAGTTGCTACCATCCGTGTCAGTCAAAATTCCTTAAATTTGAGTAATTTTATAGAAAAATTTGACTAATTTTATAGAAATTTATAACATGACGGGTGGTGTAAAACGAGCACGTTATGAAAATACGTTCTATGGTATATCCGATTATACTAATTTGATATCATAAAAATCTTAATGTCTTTTCTAGAAATTCAGTCAAAATTTAAAGAGCTTTGAGTTAAAACAACTTAGTAGTGTATTTATTCAGGGGACAAAGCAAATACAAGAATTACCGGAACTTTGTTGCTTTCTTACACGAAATGAAGAAGCAGAAGACATGGCAAATTTAGAATCTCTCCTTTATGATTTGAGCACCCTACGAACTGCCACCAACAACTTTACGGTGGAAAATAAGCTCGAGGAACGTGGATTCTGGCTAGTTTACATAAGTAACTCTAAACTCATAGCACCATCAAAATTAATCTGACTAACTAGCTTTAAAGAACATAACTTTTTTGCCTATAAGGGCATATGTATAGGGGCATATGCCCTTATGGGCAAAAAAAAGTTATCTTTGATTTTGAGAGACTCAAAAAAAAGTTATCTTCTTTCATACGCCCTTATGGGCAAAAAAGTTGTCTTCCTTAGAGCTAGTTAGTGATGGTCCTACACGTTTAGAGTTACTTTGTAAGCCGGTGAAGGGGCCACGATCGCAGGAGATCCTATTGTGCATCCACTTTTGTGTGTCTATGTCTGAGAGGATCCATACCTCTGTCCCGACATGTCTGTGGTTGTCATGCTGAATAGCCGCTCCATCACGCTGCTGACGCCAATCATGACTACCTACACGTTTTAGGCCAACTCGGTCACAACATCTGTGAACTCGCAGTGCAGGATGAGCATGGTCGCAGCGCTTCCATGGCCGTAGCTCAGGAGCCAGCTATCAACGAGGCCTCCGTGTTTGAATTGTAGCCAATTGATGCTATATATACGAGTCTACAAGAATCAGCGTGGATCGATCCTTTGAAAAAAAAATGAAAAGAAAAAAATCAGCATGCATTTCGACCGGCCGATGAATCAATGGAAAACAATTATGGTTAGTGTTCGATTTCTTCTTGTCCTTTTGAATTCGATTCGGGAGAAGAGATTGTATTCGAAATTGTCCTATGGGAAGTGCGCGTGGAGCTTTTAAAGTCGAATTTTGTCAAATATTGTTTGACTCAACTAGCACGATGGTTATAATGTCGTCCGCAATGGTTAGCTATTTGGCTATCTAGATGTGACATGGCAAGAAAAAATAGGAGAGAGAGAGTAGTCACTAGCTACATGCAAATAGCTAAACTATTTCACGTTGCTCAAGAACATGTAAGAGAAGAATGTGGGTCCAATAATATAAATTACCATTGCGGACACCCTAAGTGGCAAAATGGGTCGGCCTATTCAACGGCCCTAGGCACGACAATAACACAATTTACTTGCATGGTTACCTATACCTAATAATAAAATGGCAAAATGTTAGCCCATTTTTAGAATCCCTCTGGCTAGTTTCTTGGCACTTTTCAGGAAAGTTAAAATAATTTATAATTTGAAACTTAGAGAGTACCTAATAATAAAATGGCAAAATGTTAGCCCATTTTTGAATCCCTCTGCCTAGTTTCTTGGCACTTTTCAGGAAAGTTAAAATTTATAATTGGAACTTAGAGAGTACTAGTTTATCACAGTAACCAAACCACCCAGTGATGCAAATAATAAAAAAAAAAAAGCCCATACTACCCAGATTTTTTGGCTCATCTTTGTTACTTTTGAATTTTGATACTATATTTCCAGAAAGACAACCAAGGTGGTTTGAATAGTACATGTTGAAAGGTAAATATTCCTGTAATTCAAATTCAGAACCAAACCTCCTCTCATATTAAAACAATCTCATATTATATTAAAAAACAAGAAAATAGTCATACAATTGAAACCCCCAAAACCGTAAACTAGAAACGTACAAGTTCATTGATCGATCGCCGTCGTCCAGGCTCATATTGCTGCTGATGACCCATCAACGCGGCTCCATGTAAGTAAGGGAGGCTTCATTGATGGACATGGACTGTCCCCGAGCTTCTGGCACCGCCCTCGCACCCTGGCGATCCGTCCTCGTCACGGGCACCTCGTCTGCAGTCACCGTGAGACCATGGCCCGGCAACACGAACGCTGGCGCGGCGGGCGCCGGCAGCGTGATGGAGCGGCTGTTGAGCATGATAACGACCGACGCCATGCTAGGGCGGAGGTGCGGGTCCTCCTGGACGCAGAGCAGACCGACGTGAATGCATCTCAGCATCTCTTGTGGCCGGCGCCCGTCGTCGGGGCACCCCTCCAGCAACGGTTGCACGTTCCCATGGCTCCACTGCCTCCAAACCTGTCCATGCCATGCATAACAAGTATTTTAGGAGGGGCATGACTAAATCGCGGACGACCGCGAGTAAAGCTAAGTCGCGATCGATCCCGGTAAAAGCAACTTTTCTATCTAGGAAATTTTCTAGTCCCGCTTTTATCTTTACTAGCAAATATGCCCGTGCGTTGCTACGGGTGCAACGTCAACAACAAATGTATTTTGAATAAAATTTAAAGTTATATATATATATATCTATATATACATATGTATTTAAATCCATGCATTTCGATGAAGCCAGAACGATCTACAACTTAGTAAATAGTTTATTTATTATGATATAGCCATGACATGCATAATCTCGTATTAATGTTGACAGCAATACGACAATATCTTATTAATCTTGTACTTTTATCAAATTTTAGTATAATATCTCTATAGATTTTTCACTTGTTGCAAAGGAAAAAATGTTTAGATTTCAATATGTCATAACTTTATTTTAGTTCTGCGAATTGGCTTGTAGTCCAATGGTAGGACAGTCCAGTGGGGCTCGCACCTTTTCTTGGGATTTTCCCAGGATTTATCGGCGTTGTGCATTAAGTGGTAAGCGGCGTTCCCCGTCGACGACGAGGCGCCTATGGTGACTTCGAGAATCTCCAGATCTGCCGGCTGCCCAGTCCCCTGGAGGTGCTCATAGGGGTAGGGTTTACGTCGCGTGTGTTCATAGGGATGAGGGTGCGTGCGTGTGTGAGTGTCTCATGCGTTGTACTGTGTAATTCTCAAAAAAAAAAAAAAAAAAACTTTATTTTAGTTCTATACATATGTGTCAATTAAATATCTAATTGCATGAGTTTTTGGTGCCAAAAAAAATGATATTATTATTAGTGTGTGCAAGAAATTACTTTCCATTATGTCAATAAGAAAATATTTGGTTGATATAGATATATAGATATAGATAGCTGGTATTTCCGGTATAGATAACAAAATAAATTATGTGCTGATTTGACAGCATTTGTTTTCCATACATAATCGGACCTTGACGCTGCTCTTGGTGAGGTAACCCGCGCACGTACGGCATCATCTTCATTCAGCTAAATGTTCGTGTACTCGGCATGGGACACCCGTCGGGGAATCGTCGTCGGTGGCGGCTCTATGCAAGGGAACAGTGGGATCCGAGGAAAACCCGGTATGCATGGGAAGATTGGAAGGAACGAGAACGCCGCTGATGATGGCTGCAGCAGCCATGGCATGCATGGCGCGACAGCGAAGAGCGACACGACCAGGGAGCTCTTGTTGGATGGAGCCATCTCGTCGTCTGGGCTTTGGTATGAGCTGACGAACGTTCGACCAAGGCAACGGTCAAATATATTATATATATCGGACGATTGAGAGTTTGTTTGGATCACAACTAACCGTAATTGAACACCGAGTCAATCTCTTAGATGGACGACCGATCTCTTGTCGTGATGGATTTGAGGTGAAAGAAAACGATGGTGAAAAAAAATTGGTAGAAATTTTCGTGCTTTAATAGTAGGTATAGACTAGGAAATATGCCCGTGCGTTGCCATGGGAGACAAAAAAAATCAAAACTTTGACTTATTCACTCTAGCTTGCAACATAGCTAGTTGTTACCGTGAGGCACTAAGCATCCTGGCGTGTGCGGGACCGTTAGCCTCCTTGCAGTGGCACTCAAGCATCCTGGCGTGTCCTAGGTGGCCGCACGGGCGGGAAGCCGCTCTGCAGAGAGCTCTAACGTCCCATCGGCCGCGAGCTTCGTGGATGGACGACCGGTTAGCCGGATCAAGGTCCTCTTCTAGACACGCTTCTTTTCTTTTTCGATGCTGAGTTCCTCGTCCGCTAACGCACGTCCTTGATGGCCTCTAATTTCGACGGCGTTATCTCGTCTGACGAGTCTAAGGTCCCAACAACATGAAGCAACTCGCCGGTGCATTAACGGCCTAGAGGCTTTGTGTCAATTTTTTCAACCTATTGGAAGTAGTATGAGGATGATGATCGGTGCCGCCGCTTGCCGACGCCGCCTAGGCGACGGGGTCTCCTCCGCTGGCCGTGCGACGGTGGGGGCGATGCTGACACGGTCACTTTCGTTATCGGTTGTGGTTTTTATTGATCGACGCTTCAATCCGATATAATCTATTGGCTAGAGATCCGGTTGTTTGGAAGGACCAAAAACAACCGGTTGACCCTTAGCATTTCTCAATTACTCCAAGACCATTATATGATTCCACGACATCCACGAAGATGTGTGGCCGCAGGCAGGCGGCTACAATATTCTGCTTGCTCTCCGGCCAACGGTGGAGACTTGGCGGGCCGGCCGGTCCTCCGCGGCCCGAGGCAAAGAAACCAAGCGCTGCCACATCCCGGCCCGTCTCCTCCGTTCGCATCGCCGCCGATCGAAAATTTGTGAGGTCTTTTCTCTCGAGTCGGGCGCATGCCGAGTTCGTTGTCGCCGACCGGCGCATGCACGTGTCTCCGCCGGAAGTCATCGTGACCCAGCTATAGATGTTCATCGCTTGCGTCGCCGCCCGCGGCCGCGCCGCCGCCGCGCCGCCACGCCGCCGTGCCGCGCGGTCCGCCGTGCCGGCCGGCCGCGGCCGCCGGGCGTGCTCGCGCCTGGCCGGGCGGCCGCTGCACGCCCGCGGGCCGCTTGTCCGCGGCCGCGGCCGCCATCGCATCGGCAGCCGAGGTCGATGACGGCGAGCACCGGAGGCGGAGCAAAGGCGCGCTGCCGAGGTCGAGGACGGCGAGCACCGTGGCGGAGCCGGGGCCGCGCGCGGCCGCCGAGGTCATACGGGCGCCGCCGGGTGAGCACCGGAGGCGCGGCGCGGGCGGGCGGCGGAACGGGCGGCGCGGGCGCGCCGGCGCGGGCGGCGATGGGCGACGGAGCACGGAGGCGCGCGCGCGCGGGCGGGCGAAGCGAGCGGGCGGCGCGGCGCCGCCGGGCGACGGGAGCACGAGGCACGCGGGGGATTGGGGCAGCCGGGCAGGGGAGCGACGGAGCACGAAGACGGGTCACGGAGCACGAGGTCACGGGAGCACGGAAAGTTAGGGGTTGCTTCATGTTTTGGGCCATTAGCTTAGCCGCTTGGGCTGGTGGCCTGTTGCTTGACATTCTATTTCTGGTCATTACTTTGGCACCGGCCACCGGGCCGCGCTTCGCGGACGGCCTCGTGCCCGACCTGCCTGGGTGGCGGCCCGTGCACGCCCGGTGTCTCGGCCGCGCCGTGCTCGGGCCGGCCAATTTACCGCCACGGGCCGGGCCGGGCGGGCTCCGGCTGCATGCCCATATATAGACCCAGCCTAGGCCCGGCGTACGACATGGTGGGCGGTGGTGGCGGCGCAATGCATGCATGGATCTATCTCGCTTGCATGTTGTGTTTGTGTATGTACAAATTGGTTGGAGATGCCCGTATGTTATTGAACTCGTCCGAGCTAGGGAGAGTACGCTTCGCATCGCCCAGCTGTATGGCCCGGGTAGGCTATGAGTTGTATTGATTTTGGAACACCTAGGCTTTTAGAGTCCGATATTGATACATAAGGGAGGAAAGGAAGAGGTGAAAGAAAACGATGGTGAAAAAAAAAAAAAAGTGGCGAAATTTTTCTCTTAATAGTAGGTATAGATTTGGAAAGCCGAGAGGTAGATCCGACCGTGCGTTAGCAGCCTTCCTTTGCTTTTTGCATGTGCCGATGTCGCTGAAAAAAAAAGCAAAACATTTTAAAAAATTACTATAAGTTTTGAATGGTGTATCTGTTTTTAATTCGCATCGCACCGGTGCTTCTACGCGATGAGACGAACAAAACTAGATCCGCCTCGACTATGTTTTGGAGATTTTATTTTTTTGATTTTTTTTTTCTAATATCAATTTATATATATTAACTTATGAAATATAACCTAAGTTGCACATAAAAGTTATATGTATAAGTTAGATGTTCTTTTAAGTTATAAATTATAAGTTATACATATAAGTTTGATAATATGTTGTAGTTTGGTCTTATTGTTATGTTCTATAAGTTGTACACTATAAGTTATACGTATATGCTAACAATATATATCTTCTAGTTTGGTCTTTCTGTTATCAAATAACAATAAAAGTGCAGATAAAAGGCAAAAGCATATAAGCAGACTGACAAATGAAAATTTTTAAAAATTATCAAATATTTTCTATGGGAGACACAATACAGAGTTAAATCTCTCAAAAATGAAAAACTATACAGATTGACAAAGTGGCATATAAACACATTGACAAATCTGTCATGTACAGATTGGCAATATAAAAAGTGCGTATAAAAGGCAAAAGCATATAAGCAGATTGACAAATGAAAAATTTAAAAATTTATCAAATATTTTCTATGGGAGACACAATACAGAGTTAAATCTCTCAAAATTAAAAACTACACAGATTACATATTACCAGATTATTCATAGGTAACCTCTCTCCAAAATTACATCAGTCCATCAGATTCAATACGATTCATAGAACAAAGAAGCTACTCCAATTCACACGATATTTTGAACTCCATCTATATCATACTTGTTATGTTCTATAAGTTATACATATATGTTAGACAAGACATCACCTAGTTTGGTCTTATTGTTATGTTCCATAAGTTGTACACTATAAGTTAAAAGTATAAGTAGACAACACATGTTGTAGTTTGATCTTATTGTTATGTTTTAGAGATTTTATTTTATTTTATTTTTTTCCTAATATCAATTTATATATATTAACTTATGAAATATAACCTAAGTTGCATATAAAAGTTATATGTATAAGTTAGATGCTATAAACTATAAATTATACCAATAACTTATAATTTATAACTTTTACATGTAACACCTAACTTATACTGGTTACAAAAGTTATGTCTAACTTATAACTTATAACTTTATCGGTTACAAAAAGTTACGTATAACTTATAATTTATAACTTTTACATGTAGCATCTAACTTATACTGGTTACAAAAGTTACGTATAACTTATAATTTATAACTTTTACATGTAGCACCTAACTTATATAATCGGTTATAAAAGTTACGCCTAACTTATAACTTTTACATGTAGCACCTAACTTATACTGGTTATAAAAGTTACGCCTAACTTATAACTTCTTATATACTGGTTATAAAAGTTACGTCTAACTTATAACTTATAACTTTTACATGTAGCACATAACTTATAATTTGGTTACAAAAGTTACGTAACTTATAACTTATAACTTTTACATGTAGCACCTAACTTATAATTGGTTATAAAAGTTACGTCCTAACTTATAACTTATAATTTTTACATGTAGCATTTAACTAATATTATAAAAGTTGCTTTATTTGATCTCTCACCCATTACTATCCCTATACCATCGTCCCCTGAATGATTTATGTCTCGAAAAAAAAAAAAAAATCGTGAAAAAAACCATAACTTAAGGCAGAAGAAAGAGAATGAAAAGAAAAGCGAAAGGAAAGTTAACATACATAATTTGCTACTAGAAAAATAAAAAAAAAAAAAAATTTAAAACATATTCGAAAGTGGGATCTAGTTTTGTTCGTTTTATCGCGTAGAACGCACCGGGTGCGACGGAATAAAAAACGGATGCACCATTTAGGAATTATAGCAATTTTTAAAAACGTTTTGCTTTTTCCACCTACATGAGCGGCGACATCAGCACATGCGCACTAAAAAAAGAGAATGCAACAGAGAAAAGAGAATGCGGGAGGGAGAGTGTATGCGCGTGGTCGGATCGACCGCGAGTTAAGTTAACTCGCGGTCGTCCGTAGAAAGGGAATTGTGATTTTAGGAGTTAGGATATATATAAAAAGGTTCTTGTTGATGCTTCATCATGACAGTAACAAGAGGGATACATACATAGGTAAGAAGATCTTCAGAGGGTCCTGAAGCATGCGTGTATGTGTTGCGTCGTCCGGTGACGATCTCGAGGACAAGGACGCCATAGCTGAAGACGTCCGATTTGGCCGAGAAGATGCCGTGCAGAGCATATTCTGGCGCCATATACCCGCTGCATGCATTTCAAAGCCACGATCGGCATGCCAGGTTAGTTAACACAGATGATTCTGGAACTTGGAGGCCACCGGCAGGAAAACTTACTAGGTTCCAGCAATGCGACTGGTGTTTCCCACGCTGGAGTCGATGCTGAAGAGCTTGGCTAAGCCAAAGTCAGAGATCTTGGGGTTCATGTCTGCGTCCAGCAAGATGTTGCTCGCCTTGAGATCACGGTGGATGATTGTAAGCCTAGAGTCCTCATGGAGGTAGAGGAGCCCTCGACTGATCCCCTCGATAATCTTGTGCCTCGGTCCCCAGCCTAGCTCCTGCTGCCGTGCAGGATCTGCGAGTTGAATTTAGTTGAACTATTAGCAAACGGAGTGTCATAGTGATCTAGAGTGAAACGATAGTGTGTTAAGGATCATGGTTGTCTGAAATTTAGCACCAAAGATGATCTTGTCGAGGCTGTTGTTGGTAAGGAACTCGTAGACGAGGAGCCTCTCGTGCTCCTCGATGCAGCAGCCGAGCAGTCGCACCAAGTTCCTGTGCTGGAGCTTCGCCAGCAGGAAAACCTCGTTCTTCATCTCCACCTGTCCTTGCTGCGAAGTTGCAGACAACCTCTTCACAGCAATGTCCTGCCCATTTTGCAGTGTACCCTGAAGAACAATGGAGCCAGACCAACAACTAATCTGTTACGCGAAAGAATATCCTATACGTGTTTAGTTTTTATGTTTCAGGTTTAAAGTAGCTTCGTACTTTGTATACTGACCCAAACCCGCCTTCGCCGAGCTTGTTTTCTTCAGAGAAGTTGTCAGTGGCATCTCGTAGGGTGCTCAAATCATACAGGAGAGACTCTGAGCTTCTCATTTCTTCTTTTCATCTTCATGTCCTGTTTATAACAGAACACACACAAAAAAAAAAAAAATCAAGCCTAAACATAGCACCATACTACTCGTCACTACTCCCTCCGTCACCAAACAAAATCAATTCCAAGAATCCATTAAACTAAACTATCTTAAGTTTAACTAGCGTTATGGATAACAACATTTATGACGCAAAATAAGTGCATTATGGAAATATATTATACGGTATATCTAATGATGCTAATTTTATGTCATAAATCTTAACAGAGTTTTTGTAAAAATTGGTTAAATAAAGTTAAAAATTTGAACTTAAGACAACTCTAGCCATCTTGACGGGGTATACTGTACTGACATTATTGTTTCACCACTTACCGATGTTTGCAATGTGCACATGCTTGTGTGGTTTTCTATTCTTGCAGAGATAGGCAGCAACTAGCAGCAGCACCAGCAGCGCAACAGCGACTGGGATTGACACGAGAAGAGCTGTCCTGACCGTGTGATTACTCCCTGCACAGAATTCATACGGTAATTCAGATAGAAGCCATTTCAGATTTTGCCGAGAGATTAGTACCCGACTCACAGTCCTGACTCTAGATTTCAACTCAGCTACTAAAAGGCAAAACGCTTTTAACAGCCTTCATAAACAAGTCACGACTCTCTCAAAAGGTATAGCATCTCTTGTGGCCATGTTTGAAGAAGATGGAGAAATCGCATAGTCAATTTTGACGAGTCAAGATGAGAGCAAGTGTCAACTTTCACGGCGACACGACAAGGCGACAACAGCAGAGTTTCCATTGTGGAGACGCGTATGGAAAGTGATGGGACCACAGAAGATCTAAAGTGTCAACTATCAAACGCGTCAGGAAAGTGACGGGACTGCAGGAGATTTTGGACTCACCGTTGCTTCCTGTGCTGGAATGGTCGCTTCCGTTGACGAACCCGCCTCCCGGGGCCGGGGCCGGCGCCGGCGACATCGCCGCCTCGGCGGCCTGGATGTTGTAGAACGGCTCACCCACCTCGAACCGGATGGAGCAGCTAACGTAGATGAGCTGGCCACCCTTCCTCCCGCTGCAGCAGCTCGGGATCGACGAGACGGCGTTGACGAGGCATCGGTTGCAGTCGTCGGCGGTGAGGTCGCGGGTGCACTGCGCCATCCCGTAGACGTTCACGAAGGGCGTTACCGCGGCTGAGCCGACGGCGAACATCCGCGGGGACTGGAGCGCCGCCTTCCTCGTGAGGTTGGTCATCAGCGCGCCGAGCAGCGGCGTGAACTGCTCCTCCGGCGCCTGCGTCGCGTTCTGCGTCTTCACCAGCCAGACCACCACTGACGTGTCGACGGCGCCGACGAAACTCTCGTTGGAGAGCCGCAACAGGCAGTTGTCGTAGACGAGCACGGCCTGCTTCTGGCCCGCGCACTTGTTGCTGTTGGCCACGTGCCATCGAGGCACGTGCGGCAGCCGGATGTGCCGATGATGTCGGCGCGGCACTGAGCAAGGCCGTACGCCGCCTGGTCGGGCGACGACGACGTTCCGGTGGTGGTGTTCGTGGCGAACCCTGTGGAGCGGCGGCGGCCGTCGGGGGAGTGATGAGAGGAGGGCGTCGAGGTTGGCCTGGAACGCGCTGCCGCGCGTGTAGTTCGTGTCGCTCGGGCAGGATTCCCAGGTTGGGTTGTCGGCGGTGGCTGTGGTTGCGAGGAGAGACAAGCAGAGGAGGAGGAGGATGGGGACAAGGCCGTGCATGGCTCCCAGCCGGCGAAGGCGCTACGCTGCTGCTGCTCTCTGGGCCTTGATAATGATGAACTAAATGGTTGCAGTGCATGCGGGGCGGGTTTTGGCATGCGATGTGGGCGTCTCGCCACCATCGTCAACTGATCTTTTTTTACCTTGTTTTCGTTTTATTCCTCTTAATGAAAAACGAGTGAAGTCTGGCCAAAAAAATTTCAACGTGATAGGCATATGCCCTGGCACACATGATTTTGATCTGATAGCAATGCTCTGCCTGTGCAGGGCTGCAAGACGGGGATGAGATTACAGTGAAAAGGTTGTCAGCAACTTCGCAGCAAGGACGAGTGGAGATGAAGAAGGAGGTTGTGTTGTTGGCGAAGGTCCAGAAACTTGGTGCCCCTGTTCGGCTGATGCATCGAGGAGCACAAGAGGCTCCAATTCTACAAAGTTCCTCATCAACAACAACCTCAACAAAATCCTCTTTGATGATTGCTTTATTCAGACAATTATAATAATCGTATTGCCAGTGCACTTTAGTCAGATCACATGTGCGACATTGGTTGATAAACTGAACTCGTAGATCATGCGCGAGAGCAAGAGCTAGGTTGGGGACTGAGGTCGAGGATGATCGAGGGCATCAACTGAGGCCTCCTCTACCTCCATGAGACTCAAGGCTAACCATCGTCCATCGCGATCTCATGCCCAACAACATCCAGCCGGATAGCGGCGGATCCAAAGGAGAGGCTGGGGGGAGCCCGATCCCCTTTTGTTTCCCATTGAGTCTTATTTCTCCACTAAACTACTGTAACTTAGACTTAAATTTGCCATTACTCAGCCCTCTTCATCCTCAACATAGATCCACCACTACTGCCAGATACCTACATGAACCCAAAACTTTGGCTTGGCCAAACTATTCAACATCGACTGCAGTGTGGAGAGCGGCCACACAAGATTGTCGCTTGTTTGCTTGCCTCATGCGACACCTCAATCCATGTGATAGCAAAAGAGCACGACGGCGCAAAGTGCATTGCATCGCCACAAGCTCGTTGGCCCCGTCGTTCCTTGCTAACACTCGACGTCATGATCCAGTCGCCGAGAGCTTGACGTCGCGGCCAAGCGGATGGTACGAGCGATGTCAATCCGACCGGTTTGGCAGCAACAATCAACCGCTTAAGTCCAAGCACAATTACGTCCTATTGTATCTGTGCAAGCCTGAAAGCCTGTGTGCCGGTAGTCCGGTACCCAGCAACTAGCGGGCAATAACACAATGTTGTGAGCATCATTCATTCCCTCTTTTTTCTTGTTTTGTGTTTGTGTAGTTGAGTATCTTTTTTTAAGAAACGGGAGGGGTTTGCCCCCTACTGGAATATATTAAAATAACATAAAAACTGTTTACAGGAAGTTTCAAGACACATAAAACTAAACAAAGAAAATAAGAAAAATTACAATAGAGATTCCATCCATAGATCTAAGCTTTGAAGGATCCGAGGTTTTGCTCCTAGCTTAACTATAGAGCAAGTTCAGCCTTGAAGGCATCTTTATCGCGCCTGATAGAACGAGGAATGCCCCTCCATATGACATCATTACGCATCATCTAGATAGACCATCATAAAAAAACAATAATCTCCATGTAACAAGGTTGATGAATTTGCAGCATCAGACTTTGGACAGTCGAGCATGTGTCTGAAGTTCCAGGAAATGTTCCTTTGATTTGGGTCCTTTAAATTCTTCCCCGGCCTCATCTATTCACTACCGCTCACCTTCAGTAACAAATAGCCGGTTAGCAGCGACATGCCTGGGTCCTCGTCGGCCATCACTGCCAGAGTATATCAACGTAGAATCTCTAGGAGACTAGGAAGCAGACTCATTAGCTCCAGCATGCCACGAGGTACTAGCAGTGCGTGCTCCTGTATCACGCACAGGCTCTCCAGCGCCATCCGCGGATCCTCCGTCGTTGTAGGAGAAAAGGCGTTGGGGTCTGGTGACAGCAGGAAGCAGCCATCGGCTCCAGCGTGACCTCTGCCAAGCAGGTTCCCGGTCGCACAAGCTCGTCGGCGGCATCTCCTCGCCCCGTGCAACCGCTGGTGCCAGAACCCTCCCACGAGCTATCCACACGAATGTCTAGCCTCATGCTAGCTCCATAAATGTTCTTTGCTTGGAGAGCCATAAATGTTCTTTGCTTGGAGAGCGTGTGATGAGGCCGTCCGCAATGGTCAGCTATTTGACTATTAAGATGTGACGTGATAAGGAAAAAGTAGGAGAGAGAGTAGTCATTAGCTACATGCAAATAGCCAGACTATTTCACGTGGTCTAAGAATATGTGAGATGAGCATGTGAGTCCAAAAATATAAAATAGTCTTTGTTGTTGTCTCTCACCTCCACGTCAGCCAACTATGTAGCTATTACTAGCTATTACCATTGCGCACGCTATGAGGGAGGCCATAGAATCATGGGAGAGCGTACCTAAAACAAGAAATGTTACTTCTAATTGGGGCCCACCACATGCATAGAAATCAATCCACATGCATAGAAATCAATTAACAATTCCTAGGGGAATTTTTCGCTCTTACACTACCACAAATTGGATGTTGATGAAACACACCAAATAAAGTGAGATGACTATGCAAACACGTTCAGCCTTCTACGTGACAACAATAATATGACTCAGGCCTCGTTTAGTTGGCTAAAGTTTCTAACTCTTTTTCACTCTCTCTCCATCACATCACATTAAATACACCAAAAGACATATGTTCGAGTATAAAATGTAGGTAAAAAAGTAACTAATTACACAGTTTAGATGTACATTGCGAGATCACGATTCTTTTGAGCCTAGTTACCCCATGGTAGGATAATATTTATCACAAACAAACGAAAAGTGCTACAGGAGTGCTACAGGAGTTTCGTGGAGTTACTTTTGCTAAAATTTCTAACATCTAAACGAGGCCTCGGGCCTTGTTTAGATGGCTAAAATTTCTAACCTTTTTCCCACTTTCTCTCCATCACATCACATTAAATACACCAAAAGACATATGTTTGGAGTATTAAATGTAGGTAAAAAACTAATTACACAGTTTAGATGTACATTGCGCAGACGATTCTTTTGAGCCTAGTTACTCCATGGTAGGATGATATTTACCACTAACAAACGAAACGTGCTACATTAATGCGATGTGACATTCGGTTACAATTTTTAGCCATCTAAACAAGGCCTCAGCTTGATTTATACATACGGGCATATATAAAATGTAAACAGCAATTTTCGCAAAGAACGCGTGAGGAATTGTCCTAATTATATTTATAACAATGCCAGCAAGCTGTAGCAAATGGACAGCGAAAAAGGATACGGGAGAGATCCTCACCAACATTCAAATGAGAACACAGTTATAAGTATTACTCCCTCCATTCCAAATTATAAGTCGCTTTGATTTTTTTTGTTCATCCATTTAGTTATGTATCTAGACAACTAAATGGATGAACCTATAAAGTCAAAACGACTTATAATTGAAGATGGAGGGAGTAGTATATTACATTCAACAATAGAGTAAAAATAATTTATGATTTTTTTGTTGTCATTTAGTATTTGTATACAGGGTTTTTTTTTTTTTTGAAAAACTTGTATACCGAATGGTATGCTAAACTTGGGAGCTTTAACCGAATTACTAGTTCCACCGTCGCAGTGTAGGAACACCAAGCGCACTACTGGAACTTTAGTTTTCCTGCTGTTGGCCTCCAAAGTTCCAAAATTCCAGTCGTCGGAGCCGTGGCGATCACAATTCACGACTCACGAGTCACGAGCCTTGACATGCCGACCGTGGCTTTGAAATGCAGCGGGTGCGTGTCGCTTGTGTGGTTGGGTTGTCGGTGGTGGCTGTGGTTGCCAAGAGAGACCAACAGAGGAGGGTGGGGACAAGGCCGTGCATGGCTCTCGGTGAAGGCGCTACCCTGCTGGGCTACTGCTGGTTGCAGTGCTTGCGGGGCGGATTTTGACGAGTGCTCCTTATATTGCACAAAATTTTGAGAAGATCAAGTCGGACAG
Organism: Hyparrhenia diplandra; assembly: GCA_015847255.1. Taxonomy (NCBI): domain Eukaryota; kingdom Viridiplantae; phylum Streptophyta; class Magnoliopsida; order Poales; family Poaceae; genus Hyparrhenia; species Hyparrhenia diplandra. The sequence goes on along the minus strand of JADLZK010009198.1, from coordinate 216,451 downwards.
CCCCTTCTAGCAAAATCAAGGACTGCCTGCGGGGCGGATCGTTAAAGTGGCCCACCAATCTACCCTGGCGGGCCAGCGCGGTCCAGCGGCAAGTCCGCCAAGTCCAGTGGACAACGCAAGAAGCCTGCTAAGAACCCGCAAGAACTGTCTCTCCCGAACCCCGCAACGGACTGCCAGCCATCGCAACTCCTCTCCTGTCGTCACCGCTGAGCGCCGTTAAACATCGCATCCAGCAGCAGCCCAGCACCGCAGCAATCTCTCTCGAGACTCATCTCTCTCTCTCTCTCTGCGCGCGAGAAGGCTGGGCGCATCCACCGCCGCCATGCCGTTCTTGAGTCCCCTGGGTGGCGAAGACGCGGACGACTTCTACTTCGGCTACGACGCCGGGTACCACCGCAGCGGCGGCGCGGGCAAGAGCGCCAAGAAGGAGGACAAGAAGGAGAAGAAGGAGAAGGGCTTCCTCTCCTGCCTCCCCTGCTTCATCCCCTGCTGTACGTAATCCTTCTTCTTGCTTGGCTCCAATCACTGCGTTCTTGGTGTTCTTAATTTTCCACCGGTTCTTGGACCTCAAACCGATCCCCGTGGTCTCGCTGTTTGATTCTCTACCATCTTGGTTGTCAGCCCCCGGCGCTTCCGACCCCATGGCGCACCGCCGCCTCCTGTCGTCGGACTCAAGCGACAGCGACAACGTGGCCGCCATGGACATCACCGCCGACCTCTCCCGCCTCCGCGAGCGCTACTCCCGCCTGGCCGCCGGCCCGCCCGTCCGCCCGCGCGACGTCCCTGGCCTGGTGGCGCGCCCCGACGACCCGCCGCTCGCCGTGTCCGCGCTCTCCTGGCTCGGCGGGGACCTCCGCCCGTCGTGCATGCTCCTGGCCCTGCTGCCGGCGCTGTTCCCGTCCCTCCCCGTGCACGCCCGCCACGCGCTCTCCGCCGCGGCTCGCCGCCTGAGCGCCCGCGAGGCCGCGCTGGACGGCGAGGTGGCCGAGTACCAGTCCACCTACGCCATGAAGCTGGCGTGCGAGAAGACCAAGGACCGCGTCGCCGAGACGGCCGCCGAGGAGATGTGCAAGATGGCGCGCGCCGCTCGCAGGGCCGACAAGCTGCGGTGGCGCGCCGTGGAGGCCGTCGCCAGGGAGGTGCTCGCGCCGGCGCAGGCCAAGGAGTTCCTCAAGGCCGTCGAGGACGTGTCGGGCAAGGTGGCGCGGCACGGCGCCCGGTGGCACGCGCGCGCAGGGTCGCTCACGGTCCCCGTCGAGGCGTTCGACCGCGTGCGCACCAACGCCAGAGCGGCTGCGGACGATGCCTGGTGAGTAAGGCGAGCTCTCTTCTGCAGAATTCAGGCAGATTCAGCCATCTTCTTCTGCAGAATTCACCCTGTTCTGGTCATGGGTTGGTATGGCTTACTAGGACTTGGATTGCGTCAGATACGACGATCAAATGTATCTTGGTATCGTCACTACAAGGTTAATTGGATATCATTCATAGTCCGAAATTCACTTTGCCAATGTGCTTGATGTATATTGTGCGCAGGATGGTTGCGATGAGATGGTTTAGTTGCTTCAGATATGTTCAGCCATTTGTTTCTGTAAACTGGGGTTTGTGCGTTTGCATTTACTAGATGATTACCCCGCGTGGTGTCGTGGAATTTTGTGAAGAAATTGTGGGTAAATTTCAGATAACAAATTTTAAGGTTCAATGCTGATTGCTGACACCACTAAAATATGAAGTGGTGGCAGTGATAATTTTCAAAGCCCTTCTCAGAAACCATCACAATGAGCATCACTCTTCTCTCTACATGCAGAGAGAATAACCCTAGTCCCAATGCCCATTGTTGTTGTAGAATTGTTGGATTCTTCCTGATTTCCTGATTTTAGCTCAAAATCTCAAAACATGGAAGATAGTGATCCATCTTCAGTGACTGCAGAAAAGTAGGATTTTGTGACGAAAAAAAAGTGGTTTATCAAGGTCAACATTATTTCGGCTGTCATTTTCTCTTGTCAGCATCACGCTATCACCTACTGTGGCTAATCTGGTAGCACTAGAAGAAAGTAGTACCCCGGACAAGGGACACGCCTGAGTAATTTCAGAATATGTCGTCAATTTCTTTTGAAGAATTTCACACAGTTTGACCAACATTGTAATTTGTATATCAAAACAACAATCTCCATGAAACCTGGCTAACGTACTAAGAAAACAAAACTCCACCTCCTTTCCATATTATTCATTGTACTTGTCGTTATGATAGATGAAGACATCAGCGACCTGATTTGATTAAACAAATGTATTATACCATGTGGCATGTCAAAATTTTAATGAAAGTTATTATTTTTTTCGCAAACATGTGCCGGGGGCACAAGTGTTTCATTAAGAGGAAAGGTTCCTTGAATTAGATCGGTGGCGCAAGACCCATACCAAAGCTAGCTCAAGGGAACCCAACTTTTAACAATGGCCCAGTTTGAATCCATGAGTTAGAGTTAGTTTGAGCTAGTTTGAGCCCAACTAGCTCTAGAGGATCCAAACAAGAGGGTTAGATTGGAGTTAGTTGCATCTAACCCACCCAAAGAAAGTAGTTTATCCAAGAGTTGCTAATTAGAGTTCAGGTTGGGTCCACTAAAAAGTGCATTTTCTTTCTCCCTCTACCCACACCAAATGATTGGACGAGTACATGTCAATCTAACCTTCCATCCAAACACCTCAAGAGCTAGAGTTGTTCAGGACTAGAGTTAAAGTTAGAAACTAACTCTAACTCTAACTAAGTTAGAGTATCCAAACAGGGCTAATGTGAGTTGGTGAGCGTGGTTAATTATCATTATTTGAACTTGCTTGCTTTGATTTGAATTTGAACTATGTACTGGAATTAGGTGTTTTAGCGTTCTTCTAAATGTTTGCTTTCATATTCCTACGTAAAAACGATACTATGTTCCAATGTAGCTAAAACAGTATATTGCTAAGATATAAACAAGGCAGATGATATAGTAGTGTCTAGTAGTCCAAAACCACCAAGTTAACATCATGAAAACTACTCCGGAAACACAATGACACAAACCTGCTTTAAACATGAAAACTACTCCGGAAATTCAAAATCATACTTGAAAAGAATGGAACCTAAAACACATCAACTGATCCACGTCGTTCATGTTTAATTTGCAGATTCATTAACGCGGCTCCAAGTCAGAAATGGAGGCGTCGTTAATGGAGTGGCCTCGAGATGCTGCTGCCACATCCATCTGGCCCTGGCGAGCCGGGCTCCTGACCGTTGTTCCACGGCCGGGCACCGCGTACGCTGGCGCGGCCGGCGCCGGCAGCGTGATGGAGCGACTGTTGAGCATGACGACGACCGATGCCATGCTGGGGCGAAGCTGGGGATCTTCCTGGACGCAGAGCAGACCGACATGGATGCACCTCAGCATCTCCCCTGCGCACGGAGCCCCTCTTCAGGGCACCCTTCCAGCAGTGGCTGCACGCTACCCCGGCTCCAGTGCCTCCAAATCTGTCCATGCATAACGATAAGGATACCAAAAAAAAAGTTCTAGTTGATGCGTCATGTAATTAAGAGTACTCCAGTACAGTACATAGGTAAGCAGATCTTCAGAAGGTCCCAAAGCATGTGTGTACGAGTTGCGTCGGCCGGTGACTATCTCGAGGACAAGGACACCGTAGCTGAAGATGTCTGATTTGGCCGAGAAGATGCCGTGTAGCGCATACTCCGGTGCCATGTACCCGCTACATTTAAGAAACACGCGATGCATCAGGAAAGTGTTTAGCATGGATTAATGCATTTCGAAGATCAGGGGCGGATCTAAAGGGGTGTGGGGTGTGTGTGTGTGTGGTGGTGGTGTATTTAGCCCCCCCTTCATCCTCATACAGGATCTGCCACCGTCAAAGATTGGATTGGATGCTCCAAAACACAGTTCACTTACTATGTTCCGGCAATGCGGCTGGTGTTTCCAATGCTGGAGTCGATGTTGAAGAGCTTGGCCAAGCCAAAGTCGGAGATCTTGGGGTTCATGCCTGCGTCGAGAAGGATGTTGCTGGCCTTGAGATCACGGTGGATGATGGTCAACCTCGAGTCCTCGTGGAGGTAGAGGAGCCCTCGGCCGATGCCCTCGATGATCCTCTGCCTCAGTCCCCAGCCCAGCTCCTGCTGCCGTTCAGGATCTGCGAGTTGAGTTTATCAGCAAATGTCCCACGGGTCATCTGACCGAAGTGCAGTGACAATAGGATTATTATGGTTGTCTGAATGAATCTATCACCGAAGAGGATTTTGTCAAGGCTGTTGTTGCTGAGGAACTCGTAGACGAGGAGCCTCTCGTGTTCCTCGATGCAGCAGCCGAGCAGGCGCACCAAGTTTCGGTGCTGGAGCTTTGCCAACAAGACCACCTCGTTCTTCATCTCCACCTGTCCTTGCTGTGAGGTTGCTGACAATCTCTTCACTGCGATCTCCTGCCCGTCTTGCAGCGTACCCTAGACACGCATAGCATTGCAGTCAGATCAAAATCAAGCGCTTAAGAGTTGGTTAGTCAGGTCAATTTTGAGGTTCCTGCAGGTTTAGAGTTACTTTATAAACTGGCCCAAATCCGCCTTCGCCAAGCTTGTTTTCTTCAGAAAAGTTGTTTGTGGCAACTCTTAGGGTGCTCAAATCATAGAGGAGCGACTCTGAGCTTCTCATGTCTTCTTCTTCTCCATATCCTCCTGTTCACCAAAAGGGAATTCGAAAAAGTCCAACCCAAATTTTACACCACGCTATTTTTCAGCACTTACCGGTGCTTGCAACCAGCACATGCTTGTGTGGTTTTTTGTTCCTCTTGCACAGGAAGATGAAGATAACAACTAGCAGCAGCGTTGCGACAGCGACAGGAATTGCCACAACAAGAGCTGTCCGTACCGTGGGATTGCTCCCTGTCAGAAGCTATGTCAAAGTTTTGTTCCAAGTACTGAAAGAGTCGAGTAGGGACTTGCTATAAAACAAACAGGTCTGCAACCATTATCTCAAAAAAAAAAAAAAAAAAACCCTATGATTTTTCGAAAAAGTCCTTGAAGCAGGTACTTCTAGACACTTTTAGCAAAAAGTCTATAAAAAAATCTTCCTATTTGGTTTTCTAAGAATATTTAGGGATTTTTATTAGTCACAAGAACTAAACTTTTTTTAGTCATAGGGACTAATAAAAAAAGTTTCTCCAAAAAAGTTTTTTAGGGACTAATAGAGGAGAAGTTTTAAAAAATTCCCTCCTGTTTAGTTTGGTAAGGACTAAAAGAGATTTTGTTTTAGTCCCAAAGATTAAAAACCCCTAAACCAACAGACCCTGCAACACCTGACTAAACCAGCAGGCGTGAGATATGGGTAACGGTCAGATTCAACTACCAAACATCAAACGCGTGGAGCCAGTAAACCTAAGGAAAGTGACAGGACTAGGGATTACGTCCTCACTGCGATTACTTCCTGCAGGCAGCAGGCTAGAATTCAACGATTCGCCGTTGAAAATTTAGATCCCTATGAATTGAAATATGTACGAGAGGAGGTTGCCATTTCGGTCCAGTCAAGACGCAAAGATTGGAAAGAAAATGCCCCCAAAACAAGAATTCAGTAGAGGTCCCTCGATACTAGTGGAGTGTGTGCTACGGACAGTGGACACGTTAACGCGGCTTCACGCGGCAATAGTAGCATGACGTGGACGGGACAAGAGACCGAAGACGATGGCCGTTGACTCACCGGTGTTTCCGGACACGGAGTGGTCGCTGCCGTTGATCGGCCCGCCTCCGGGAACTGGGGCCGCGGCCGGCGACATGGCCTCCTGGGCGGCCTGGACGTTGTAGAACGGGTACATCTCGAACCGGATGGAGCAGCTAGAGTACACGATGCGGGCGCCTTGCCTGCCGTCGCAGCAGGTAGGGATGAACGAGACGGCGCCGGCGAGGCAGCGGTTGCAGTCGTCGCCGGCGAGGTCCCGCGTGCACTGCGCCATGCCGTAGACGTTCACGAAGGGCGTCACCGCGGCAGAGCCCACCGCGAACATCCGCGGGGACCCGTGCGCCGCCCTCGCAGTGACGTTGCCCATGAGCGCGCCGAGCCGCGCCATGAACTCCTCCTGCTGCGTCGCGTTCTGCGAATTCACCAACCAGACCACCATCGACGTGTCGACGGCGCCGCGAAGCTCGCGTTGGAGTGCCGCAGCTGGCACGCGTCCGTGATGAGCGTGGCGCTCTTCTGGCCGGGGCACACCCTGGCCATGTCGCGCGTCGAGCCGTTGAGGCACGCGGCGGCAGTCCGACGCGTTCACGCCGGCGCTGCACTGCGCGAGGCCGTACGCCCGGTCGGGCGCGGTGCGGTGGTGTTTGTGGCGAATCCGTGGGCGCGCGCCGCGGCGGGAGAGCGATGCGAGGAGGGCGTCGAGATTGGCCTGGAACACGCTGCCGCCGTGTAGTTCATGTTGCTCGGACATCCTGTGTAGAATGGGTCCTCGCCGTTGGCTACTGTTGCGAGGAGAGACGAGCAGAGCAGGATGGGTAGTACATAGATTTTTACATTGAAACCGGCCCCCGCGTCGCCCGCCGGGCGACTCGGGCGGCGGGCGGCGCCCGCCCGCGCCCCCCCCCCCCCCCCCTCCCTCTCGCCGCCGGAGAGGAACGCCGAGTCTCGCGGACCTCCAGGGGGCGGCGGCGGGCTACCCCACTCCCTTCGACGCTCTCTCGGGCGGCGGAGATGCGACGCGGGGCGGGCCGCCCGGGCAAGGGAGGCGACGGCGCGCGTGGTGCGGATCCGCGGCCCCCGGGCTGGATCCGCCCTCCCTACCCGGATCCGTGACGGCGACGGTGGAGGCGCGCCATGTCCGGCGGCGGGTACTCCGGGGCTGGTTCGGGCGATGGGCGGTGGCGCACGGCGGATGGAGGCCCGAGGGGCGCGCACGGCGTAAGGGAGGCGCACCAGCGCCCCGGCGGCGTCGGCGGTGGTGGCCAGGCTTGCCGGGTGCGCGTCGCCGCGCCGTCGGCATGGGGGCGCCCATCGCGCGCGTGGGAACGGCGGATGCGGCGGCGTGATGGCTCCATGGGGGTGGCTCGCGAATCGCGCGCCGCAGAGCGGCGAGCGGCGGCGATTCCGGTGCCCGTGTGGCCGGGTTTCTTGTTCGCCGGTGTGAGGGATGGAGGCTGCGGGTGCATGACCGGTGGTGGTGGATGGGGCTTCGAGGGACCATGGCGGTGGTGGTCACAGTGCAGCGGCGGCCGTGGTGTGCAGCAGCGAGAGAACAAGTCTTCGGCGGTGCGGGTAGTGGGATTGCGACGGAGGAGTTGCTCCGATTGGCGGTTGCGGCGGCGGTCCAGTGTGCCTTGCCATGCGCATCCGGCGGGGCCTTCACGCTCCATGCGAAAGCTTTTGCCAGCTCCAAGCTGGTGGCATGGCGGCGGCGTCTTCGATTGGGGGCGCCATGCTGGAGCTAGTGCCCTGCCGAGGTCTCTGGGTGAAAACCCCTGCCCATCTCTGACGAGCGACGGCGGCGCCCATTGGCGTCGTACCCTCCTTGAGGCGTCGTCTCGAGAGACCGCTTCCGGTTTCGGTGTTCCTAGGCCATCGTCTTTGATGGCCGCGCTCGGTGGTGGCTTTTCCGTCGTGCGGCAAGCGTGAAGGGTGATGGCTTCTCTCGGCTGAGGAGGCTGCTTTCTTGTCGGTGTACAGGGGTCATCTCTCGTTGTCGTCTGCCTGCTTGCAGCGGAACGCGGCGGCTGGCATTGCTGCTGCAATGGCTTGTGCGGTGCGGGACTGCGTCCTTTGGGCGGCGCTTGCAGCAACGGCAATGGAGACGACTTGGCTTGCAACGGCCCGTGGCGGGTCTTTTCAGCATGGCTGGAACCACCCGGTGCGGGGCAACGTCAATTGATGGCGCAAGCGACAACCCTGGTCTACTGATTCTGACGGCGACAGCTTTTGCTAGGAGGAGCTACGACGGGACGTCGACCTACGGCGGCGGTTTGGCTGCTTCAAGATGATCTTCGTGGGTGGGGCATCTTTGCTCGCTGTCTTGACGGATACCTTTGAAACGTGGCCTGAGCATGGAGTGTTGTGGCGGGCGTGGCGAGAGGCCCCCGTGCACAAGTGAGGAGTCCAACAGCGGATGCGGCGAGGCCCCCGTGCGTTGTGGAGGCTCGGTCTCGGTGTTTTCATTCCGTCGGATGGTGACTTGGTTGCAGCGGCACTACGGCGAAGGGTCCTGCACGGCGATGGCCTTCTCGGTGTGGTGGTGTCCGCCCCTTTGTGTATCTTTGGCGCTGGGCTTCGTCGGTGGCTTTCGACGACTGCATGTGTGCGGTTTGGGGGTGGATGCCGCAGTTGCCTCTGTCTTCTCCGCCACTGGGTGTGTATACAAGCTTGGCTGTGTTGTGGTCCCTTCCGACCGGCCGATGAGTGGTTACCCGCGTTGATGTCCCAATCCAACCGGGTGAGTATAGTTATGTTTTTTACTCTCTTTTGGCGTTGTTGTGTTGTGTTGGTGTTGTTTCGTTGTATGACCCAATCTGGGATTCTCCTTTTTAATATAATCGGCAGCTCTCCTGCCTGATTCGTTTCAAAAAAAAAAAAAAAAAAAAAAAAGTCTGTGCATGGCTCCCGGCGAAGGCGGTTGCTACTGCTATGCTTGTGGTGTGGGTGTGGAGTGGATGCTGCTTCTGAGCCTGCGCTGTGTCTATTTCTACAAGGAGGACGATGACCTATCTGCCAAAGGTTGATGCAAATAAAATGTTGAAAAATAGCAGGCAGCTATTAGGTGATACAGCGTTCAAAATGGGTGACTTGGCTCATAGAAACGTGACATCATTTAATACACTTTTATTTTTCAATTACCTACTCTTTAGAATTTTAAATTTTAATTTAACACAGTCTAAGGAAAGCCTAAGGAAAGTGACAGGACTACGGATTACGTCCTCACTGCGATTACATCCTGCAGGTCACAATTCAACGATTGTCGCCGTGCAAAATTCTAATCCTATAAATTGAAATATCTACGAGAGGAGGTTACCATTTCTGTCCAGTCAATACGCAAATATTGAAACGAAAATGCCCAAAAACAAGAAAGTAGCAAGTGGTCTCTCGTTGCCCGTTGGCCAGTTGGCCCAGTTCTTATACCATGAAACAGTAGGATTTAACTCGGTAATTTCGGTACTCAAGAAACAGGAACCGAATCTGGTACCGATTTTTTTGGTTTCGCTTCAGTTCTCGGTATATTCGGTTCGGTATTTCGTGCCAGGCTGGAAACCAGCTCCACCCCTCCAAGAGACCCCACCTGCCAATATAGATGGCCATCGTGCCATGCCGCGCCGCTTAGGTTATCCTATTTTTAGCCTGCTTTGAGGGTGTTTCTAGATCCGCCACTGCTGACGAGCTCGGTCGCAAGCACGACCATGAGTCTCCGACCCGACCTGACCCGGTCGCCGCTGCTACCACCAGGCACTTATCCGCCTAGCCACGTCCGCCCGCCTCAAACATGCCTGCCTCCCCAACCGGCCCTTCTATAGAGCCGGCTTTCGAGAGGAAAAAGTCAAGCAATGCCGCCATCACCGGCCGGATTTGGAGAAAAATAGGTTTCGTTTAGCCATGTCACATCCGTGTTCGAAATGTCTTTTTTAAGAATGTGTAAGTGTGCGCACCGTATTCATTTCAAAAAGAAAAAGAAATGTGTGCACTGTTGCAAACATGTGGTCCGTGAGGACTGACCCAACTTGAACGTCGGCGAAGTTGTCCAGCGAGCTTCAGAAATAACAGATTCACAAGGATGTTACATCACCGACGATCGGACGACGGCACGTCAATCGAGTTGGACGACAGTCGCTGACTCGCCAGCGCATATATTTATCCAGTAAAGGTTGGAGCAGGTGTCGCAATCCAATGCGAAGCGATTTTAATTTGCTTGACTCATTTTGTTAACAAAACAAAACAAACAAGGTGTCAGCAGGACAAAAAGAGGTTGACAGGCACAGCACGTAGATTGAGTTAGACAACGACAGTCGCAGAGCATATCCACAGTGAAGGTTGGAGCAGGTGTCGCAAATCAAACGCGAAGCGAATTTAATTTGCCCATCCCCATCTATCATCACATCACATTACTCATACTCATACGTGACGTCGTATGGCACCGCAGGGTGAACAGTGGTCGCTGGCTCTCACCTCCGTGATCCCGATCGAGTTTGAATCCCGGCGACCCCTCCGCGGTGGCCCCTCCAGGTCCTGGTTTTGGTTCTGGTCCTGCACCACCTCGTCTTCTGGAAACGTGACGTAGGATTCTGGCACATACCCAACGATGTGTTGTGCTGCAGAGAGAGGCATGCATGGTAGGTAACTAATCGACAACGGTGACTGAATGCTGTAGGTAAGAATGAAATCCTCCAAGAACACACAGTGATCATGAACAATCAAGTTAACAATATGCAAGATTGTTGTAAAAAAAAAAAAAAAGTAGGCAAGATGGGAAAGTGAGATGAATGGCAATGGAATCAGAGCATCCCCCAACTTGAGTTGAAGGATTATCACAGTGAACTTGATTTGAAACATGCAATTACAGGTTGACCAAATCTTTTCGTGGCAATAATAGGGATCAGAAACAATTTAACGGGCATATTTTGCCTGGAAAACAAAACTCAAATCATACAAACTCAATCAAGCAAATTTTTAAGGCATCATGTGACGGTTGCCGATCATTGTAGGTAAGAATGAAATCTTCCAAGAACAAAGTGATCATGAACAGTGAAGTTAACGAAGAAGCGGATGGGAAAGTGAGATGGATGCCAATAGAATCGAGCACCCCAACTTGAGTTGAAGGATTATCACAGTGAAGTTCATTTGAAACACGCATGTAGGCCAAATCTTTTCGGACAATAATAGGGATCGAAAACAACTTAATAACTAGCATATTATGCCCGGAAAACGAATACTCAAATCATGCAAATTCAATCAAGCAAATTTTAAAGGCATCCTAGGAGACATTTTCCTTCTAAAACTATTTTCATCTCACACCACTACCACCATGTAGCTAGCGAAGTTAACTGTATTGACAAATTAAAACGGTGATTTCAAACTTGCAATCAAGCTGTTCCTAACATTCATTGGTATACCACTACCATCTCGGTCAAACAAATTTATAAGGCATCATCCAGGGGAGGAATCATCTAGTAAAACTAATTCACAAGTTTCATCTCACAGTTGAACCACTGATGTGCAAAAGTAGTGGACCAGCAGAATGAGCGGGACATAAACAGCGAGAATTAGCGCATTTGCTTGAAACCCCTATGCCCGGTATTAATCGGACAACAATGATCGAATGCCGATCTCAAGGTAAAAATGAAATCCTCCAAGAACACAAAGTGATAAACAATCAAGTTACCGGTAGGCAACATGGGAAAGTGAGATGAATGCCGATATAATCGAGCATCCCAACTTCAGTTGAAGGATTATCACATGAACTTCATTTGAAACATGCATGTACAGGTTGACCAAATCTTTTCGTGGCAATAATACGGATCGAAAAACAATTTAACTAGCATATTGTGCCTGAAAAACAAAACTCAAATAAAGGCAAATTTTAGAGGCATACTAGGAGACATTTTCCTTGTAAAACTACTTTCATCTCACAATACTTTTGGACCACCATGTAGCTAACGAAGTTACTATCTGTACCGACAAAGCTGTGGTTTCAATCTTGCAATCAAGCTGTTCTTAACATCCATTGGTATACCACTACCATCTCGCCAAACAAATTAATAAGGCGTCAACCTGGGAGGCATCTTCTTCTAAAACTAATTCACAAGTTTCATCTCACAGTACTATTGAACCACTGATGTGCGTAAGTAGCGAGAAGGACATACACAAAGCGAGAATTAGCACACTTGCTGAAAACGCACGTACCTATGCCCGGCTGCAAGTTCCAAGGGACGATGAAGCGTGCGGAGGCCTGCGGGGCTGCCCCGCACGCCCACCGAGATCAAAGTTGACGCGATGCGGCAAAGATCGCCGTGGGGCACCCACGCCCGCCGTCGGCAGCGGAGGGGCATGGGGGTATCCAGCTCCCGCTGGAACCAGTGGTCGTTGCCCGATGTGTAGCAGACGAGGACCGCGCTGTGGAAGCGACGGCCCGTGGTAACCCTCAACTCGGCGATGGTGTAGCTGCGGTCGTTCTCGTTGCAGAGGAAGCCGACGCCCTCGACGTTGTTCAGGGCGGGGACGCCGCGCGTGCGCCTTGGTGGTATGTGCTCGGCGGTGGCCACGATCCGCCATTGGCGCCGTTGCGGAAGTGCCGCACCACCACGAGGTGGCTCTCGCGGGGCTCGACATTGAAGTTGGTGCCGCGGTACGGCCCCTTGGAGAAGCGTGGTGAGCGGCGTAGGACCCCCGCGGGAGATGATGTAGGGGAACATGTCCGGCCGCGTGCTCGGGGTGGGAAGTGTTGCCGGCGGTGAGGAAGGTGACCCCAGCAGGTGGCGCGGCGACCGTGATGCTCAAGTCCGGTTCGGGGCGGCGCGCCCCTCCTCCTCGCCACACCGCCGCCGCCTCGGCCGCCCCCGCCGACGTCCGTGGACGAGCTGCTCCAGCAGCCCCCGGAGCCCGACGGCGTGAGGATCCCCCCTGCCCCCGCGTGCACGGCCGCATCTCTGCGGCGGCGGCGTCGGCTTGCTCCGCTGCGGCCCGATGATCGACATGTGGCGCCTCACGCCCGGCGTTCAAGGCCACGCCTGCGCGCCTTCCGCATCGGCCGCGGCGTGCTCGGCTTCCACGCGCGGCTTGCTCGGCCTCGCGACGCGGCCTGCTCTTCCACTGTGCGGGTCGCCAGCTTCCGGGTCCACGGCGGGCGCTGGGCGCGACGCGGAGGACGCGGGCGACGATCAGCCACCCACCCTCCATTGGCGCCGCCTCGTGGGTTCACGCAGCGAGCGAGACGGAGAGCACAGCACGCTGCGGCTGTTTCGGGGGGGGAGAGAGACAGAGATTGCCAGATTGGGGGTGGGAGATTTGGTGGTGGGGTCGTGGGGCCTTGGAGTGGGTAGAAATGCCCCAGTAGGATGGTAATTTATATAAAAAAACGGTTATGTTTTTTTTTTTTTTTTTTTTTTGTCTTCCATTCAACTTGAATTGACTCATACAAGATCAAAAATGCAAAATCACTCACATATGCTAGAGTTACAAGTCACCTCTAATTATGCAATCTGTGCTAGCGACTTACTTAGATAAACACGAACTATCTTATTACAATTTATACTAATAACATCACAAAACAAAGAAATCTTATTACCAAGTTGGTTCCTCTAGGATCAGGTCCAAAACGGATCTCCATGCATCTCTCTTCTTCCACTGATGAAGGACCTCTATGTTGTCCGTCTTAAGTATTACTCGTGCCACTGTTGCCAGACCTAGCTTACTAGCAAGCTTTAATCTCTCTTTGCACACTGTTGCTGTTTCGCCAGAAAAATCACGCGGGATCTCTCTGCGATTCACGGATCGTAGTACCTAGTACTAAATAAGCGCAGGCATGCCAAGTATACATGCGTATACAAAATAAAGTAAATGTGCAATAAACACAAATTCAGGGAAACATCACTTTATTATTCATCGTGAGAAATACAAAGTACAATTTTCCCACATATATATATTTACGCCGAGCTCCATCCGACAATCGAGGATTGTGTATTTCTGGTTCCCGGGGCCTCTAAAGGCCACCGCTTAATTACATCCACGGTGTCGGACCGTAGAACACCTCCGATTAAGCTATGCCGATGGTCGCCATTGTCGCCTCCAAATATATGCGAGTTGTCTCCAAAGTATATGCAAAAGCACAAGTAAAATGAAAATGGTGCCGAGCCTCGCCGGCCTCTAGCAAAGGGTATCCGGCCTCGCCATGCGGATCCCATAATGAAGTCGAGGATGTTCGCCTCGTCGGTCGCGAACAAGTATTTCCGGCCTCGTCGGTCGCGAACAAGGAAACGCCCCAGCCTCGTCGGTCAGGGGAAGAATGATGACTTCATATGGATCACCGGCCTTGGCGGTCGCGGAAAATTGTAGGTGAATGTGAGACTTGTGCTCATGTAATACTTGAGAGATTCCTCCATGTGAAACTTCGGGACGCGTGTGTGCTCAGCGTCAATGTAACTATTTGATAAATTTGGCGAGCAAGTAGACCATGCCCGCATAGGTCATGCATGGCGCCACGACAACAATCAATGCGTTGCGCCATGGTTTATTCGCTCGGCCGTGCATTGCGCCACGGCATTTGTTTATTTGAAGGGGCTGAATATAAATGATCGACAAGCGGTGACTCTGATCTTCAATAACCCGGTTGAACTTGACTTATATTATTCTTGCTTCTTATTTTGCTTGGCTTCAACTCAAGATGATGACGTTGGAGAGCTTTGCACGTTGTATCATGGGCTGCAAAAATAATTGATGACGGGCCGGCCGAAATACCATCGCTAATCACGGATTGCTCATGGTGAATTGCATTGACGTGGCAGCTATGACACCATGTTCCCGGGCCCATCTGCCATCTGTTTCACGTGTGGATAGGTGCACGTTGTCGTGCCGTCGGCCGCCGGGCCACCGCTGATGATCATCAACCCGCCGGCCACTACTGATAATGATCGATGATCGCCGCCGGGCTGCTGTAACACGTCTTGCTCGTCAATCGTAGAAACTGATCTGCCTCCTTGCCGGGCTGCTTCTCAGCACGTGCTCAACGCTTGGGCTGCATCTCTTGCTGACATATTTGCTTGTGCTGATCTTGCTGCCGCGGTGCTCTCGCCGGGATGCCACGAGATCCATGGGTGCATGTTGACGGCATGTTGATGAGGTGGACGACACACTTGTTGTGGGGGCGCCGTTGCTTGAATGCTTGATGCACATCGGGCCTGCTTGCGCCACACTAGAGTTGAAGATGCTCGTCGTCCATGCGCCGCTGGACTTATTACTGCCGTGATGGGCATCGTAGGCTGGTCGTCCTGCATGCCGGGCTACACTTGTTGCTGCCGCGCTCGCCACCAGTCATGTTGTCGGGCCAGGTACACAGGCTCATCGTTGTAGCGCCGCCGGGCTGCCATTGCTTGCATGACGATCGTCGTCCGACTGCTGTAAATCATCTTGTTCACCATTTGCTTACCAATCATAGATGCCGATCTGCCGGGCTGCTACTGAGCACGCCAAACGCTCGGGCTGTATCTTTGCTAGCATCTTGCTGGTCGTTGTACTCGTACCGGAGCTGATATTGTGCGGCCTTCTGCGGGACTTGCTGATGTGCTGCCCTTGCCATGCTTGCCGTCGACTAGGCTGCTGCTTGTTGCGGCTGTGCTCTCGCCGGGCTGCCATAGGATGCACGTTGATGAGTGGACGACACAGCTTGTTGTGAGACGCCTGCTTGATGCACATCGGCCTGCTTGCGCGCCGCGCTGGAGTTGAAGATGCTCGCCGTCCATGTGCAGCTGGCCGGGCTGATGCTTGTTGCGCGGCAGTCACCACTGGAGTTTGAGATGAAGATGGTTGCCAGGGACGATTGTCGGGCCGTCGTCTCCGTCACGCCATTGCCGGGCTGCGGAACCATGCAGCCGCGCTTGATCTTGGAGATGGCAGTATCTACAGCCATGCACGAGAATATACCAGATGTAATCTAAAATATATAAACAACCTTACCATAGGTGTGTGCTGAAACGACGTTTACCATAGGTGTGTGCTGAAACGACGTTGACGGCGTGTTGCTGCTGTGCCACCGGAGTGCTCGGCGATGGTGCTGTGGTTGACGCACTCGCGGAGTTGCCGCGGTGCTAAGTAGATATGGTGCATGCTTATGGCCGGGCGCCGTCGGCGTAGATGTGTACGTGATGCCCGGCGTCGGCGTGAACAACATAGCAGCGGCGCTATAGCTTTCCTAGGAATAGGGCTTAGGGCTTAGCATCATACATATGCCCTTACGCGATAGAGATCTGAATATGCGCCTCTCCCCGGCCAGGAGCTTTTGCTGTTGTTTATATAGGGGTTAATACCGGGCGTCAACCCCTTGGCCAAGCAAACACGATGCGTAGATTGGAAGCCAGCAATCCTAACCGAATGGCATATACTCCGGTGTATAACCGTTTCAATTAACCGGCAAGATCTTCTCCAAGATTCCAACCGAGAGCCTTTGACGTGATGCCAACGGACTAGCAGTAGCACACCTGAAATCTAGGCTTATATGTACGTATCTCTACACAGCATGTATACGTGTATATATTGGTTAGCCTGGCCATACATGCAAACTAGCTGGCCGTTTTAATAAATGTACGTATTTTATTTAGCCAACTGAGAACATGACGGCTTTGCTTGTACGTGTATATGCCCCATAACTAATCATGGATTCATGGGCCAAAAATATATGGCCACCTCGAATAGTAACCAATTTTTGTGTGGGCTTTGAAATATTAAGCCACATGTAAAATACTTGTTTGGACAAGTCGACTCAATTATTTTATTCCATCTAATAACACTGTAATATTGCTTAATTGGCATTAAAATAATGCTAAAATTTCATCTTACAGTTGCCTTCATCATCCGTCACTGCCTTCATATAGCTGGCAACGACAAGGCCCCTTCGCCACCTCCCTCCCCCCCACCTCAATCACGATTGCCTTTGGATCTGGCGTCCAGGGCGCCGCATCTTTCGAGCCGCCTCTAGGGCCTTTGCCGCCTTGCTCTAGGCTGTTGACGGTCTCCTCCAGGACACCGTGGCCTTCTAAGCTTCTCACGACGGCCTCGAGCACGCCGCCTCCCTCCCCACCTCAAGCACGCGTACCTTCGGGTTTGGTCTCCACGACGCCGCCTCTCGCTAGCCGCCTCCAGGACGCACCGCCTCTCTCTAGGCTACCGACGGTCTCCTCCATGACACCGCGACCATCTAAGCCTCTTGCAACTGCTAGAGCACGCTACCTCTCTCCCCCCCCTCAAGCACGCCTGCCTTTGCCTTCGGATCTGGCCTCCAGGATGTCGCCTCTCACCAGCTGCATTTCAGGGCCGCACCGCTTCTCTCTAGGCTGTCGACAGTCTCCCCTAGGATACCTTGGCCTTCTAAGCTTCTCCAGGCTGCCTCTCCCTCCCCCACCTCAACCATGCCTGCCTTCAGATCTGGCCTCTAGGACACCGCCTCTCTCTGGGATGTCGGCGGTCTCCTCCAGGACACCACGACCTTGTGAGCTTCTCCATGTTGCCTCCCTCCAAACTCGAGTCATCCTCTACCAAGCTGCCTTAAGGGTATACATGTCATTTTTACAACGTGCAACACAAATTCTCGATATCATGGCATCTCAGGTGATCTTGGTCTACTTATAGTCTTATAAAAGCTGAAAAAACAGACCCTACATTTGACGCAACAATACTACACTAAAGCTTTGTCATGGTACTCTCCCCCCCCCCACCCATCACTTTTTATATGTCGTTCTTACTTTTTGAGAAATCAAATATGATCAACTTTGACCAAATGTGTAAAAGTAATATTAATACCATATGGTACACAAACACCTCAGTTAAAACTATCATTAGATAGATATTGTTGAATCTATTTTCATATTAAAATTTTTGAACATACAATTGTATACGAACCTAGTCAAACTTCACAAAGATATATTGATGGACAAGTATACCACAACGATAAACAAAAAGGGTCAGAGGGAGTACCTCTCAGATTTATCTAAATCCCGAGTCATCTTACTCCAATTCCAAACGGTAAGTCGATTTACGCTTTCCTAAGGTATATATAGGGGTTACTACTTACAGTTAGATATATACATACTCCCTCCGTCCCAAAATAAACGACGTTTTTTGGGTTTTTCGTGCCACAAGTTTGACTCGATTTGTAGAAAATACGTAGAAGATTTAAATCTCCAAATAAATTTGTTAAAAAACTAGATCAAAAGATCTTTCCAATGATACTAATTATGTAATATAAATATTAATTCTATTTTAGTATATAATTGTCGGCATATGTTTTACTCGGGAAAAAAAACGTCGTTTATTTTGGGATGGAGGGAGTACATTCAGGTTTAAATACACAGTATATGTGTAGTCAATAAAAAAAAAATACACAGCATATGTGTATGTGTGTATACACAAGCATTCGTGTATATATTTTTTCTGTAGAAATTAAAACGTGTTAGTGTGCGCTTGTTGTACCTTTGCGTGCGTGATTGTCCATGGCCAGTAATAACCAACTTGTGAAAAGCTAACAAACTAACCAGCAACTTGGCCAGCAAGCAAGCCTGATCACGCACGCTGTTGCTGCAAGCAGTACACGTCCAGCTGGCACCGTACCGTGACGTCGGTGGGCCATCTCCAGGGGCCCATATTCCCATGGGCAGGGCAGGCGCGTGACCACGATGGATCGGCGCGGCGGCGTGCGTTAGGAATAATCTGGCGCGGACGACGGCAACTAAACATGCCGTTGCCGACACGTGGCAGGCCCGGTTGGTTCCAAACTAAACGCAAGTACGTGCGCCACCCAGACACGACGGAGGAACGAGGGAGGCTCTCGAGCGAGGTACGTAATTAAGGGGCCTCCATAGGTTAAATTAAACAGTGTAAATGAGGCAGCCACAAATGAAATGATATAAAATATATGTCGCGCGCGCAAATCAAACGCAAAGCAGCTCGACGACGTACGGGATCCCATGGCCGGCCCCATATGGGGCGTGTATGTGAACGTACACGGAGCCCGTCGTGATCGGCGTTCGTGTTGCCGAGCGAGCGGAAGGATTTTTTTTTTTTTTTTTTTTACAACAAGCGAGCGGAAGGATCGGAATCTGGGGTCACACGCACTGTCAACAGTTGGAATCGGTAATTCAGGGCCGTACCTAGAATTTTGGAGGTCCTGAACAAAATTCATGATGAGGCCTTAAATTTTAAAAAAATCAAAGCATGCTTTCACTTAATTATAAAGCTTCAAATTTATATGGGTTTCACACTACTAGATATAAATCAAATCTTAATGCTAAAAGAGTAAAAACTAGTATGCAAACAATTAGCACCATAGCAGCTAGTATAGCGACCATCGGTGGTAGCTGTAAATTTGGAGGCCCTCCGATTTTGGAGGCCCTGAACGGTCGCACACTTCGCACACCCTAATCGCCGGCCCTGTCGGTATATATTATGCATGGGATGGGTTGTGACCGGTGCCCGGCCGCATGTAACGTAAGTGTAGCCGTTGCACGTTTTGCACTGCACCACGTACGTACGTACTTTGTTGAGCCGTGTGCTGGCGTGGACGATCATGCCGGCCGGGCAGCCTAGCTACTTGAACTTGATCGATCGTCCGATCGATCGATCGGGTATCTTTGAGCGGTACGTTTCCCAGCCCACACACGCTGATCCCATCGAGTGTGGCGAGGGGTTGCCGAAGGTGGTGGCGGTGCCCTTGGAGGCGTTGCTGCCCTCTCCCTCGGCAGCGTCTTGGGAGGCGCTGAGGCCGTCGACGGTGCTCCCGCAGGCGGCACCTGTGGCTGCGCTGGTATCAACGATGGTGGCATCCTTGGGAGCGTTGTCAATGTCGGCGTTGGCGCTCGCTAGGGCACCATGGCCAGCGGTGGGGTCGGGTGTCGTTGTACGGCATAGTGGTGGAAGGTAGATTGGAGTGTTGACATGTGGGTGCTCTATGCGATGAAGATGTGCCTCGATCTCGTCGAAGCGGCGATCAATCTTCTCGAAGTTGTTCTCCATCAGGTTCTTGAGGGTGAGGAAGAAGTCGTACATCTCGGGAGCCATGGGTGGATGTCGAGGAACGAATCGGTCACCGAGTACCAAGTGTCATAGCCGCGATCTTGGGCGGGCGCGCGCCTAGGGATGGGGTGCGGGCGGCATGCGCGGTGGGTGGGCTGGGGGCGGCGGCGGTTGGAGGCGGGGAGAGATGAGCTAGGGAAATATTTTCTTTATTGCTTAAATAATATGTTTTCATTGCCTTAGTATTTATAGCCCTCCTATGGGACTTATAATTCAAGTAATCTCTAAAGGTATTCTTAGGCTATCTGCACCGCCGCACCTTTACTGTATTGCTTCCTGCACCGTGGGTCCCATATGTTTTTTTTTCCGGTTTTGCTGCAGCCATCCAAACTCTACCCCATACTTTATCTCTTGTGGGTCCCACACATAAGGATTTCTTCCCCTCCCATCCCCGCACACACCGGTCGGCAGCGCCATCAAGATCTATGCGAGCTTGCCTTGGCTTTTGGGAAGGACGAGACGAATTTGGAGACCTCGCCACCGGGCTGCCACACGAGACCGGCAAGTGGGAGGGCCGCAAGTGCTCGCCGCCGCCGCCGCCGTTAAATTAAATCGCAAGATCTTGTTGACGGTCGTTAACTACATATTTTATACCGTCAACATTAATATAAAACCACCAAAACACAATAGTAATAGGGCTTTGAGCTAACCATTTCCACAAGTTTTGGTACTTCACTTGTTTTGCAGGACAATGTTGGAAACATATACATTTTGGGCCAAAAGCAAAGGAAAACATATAAAGAATAACAAGGCCCTAAATGGACATAAGCAAAGCAAGGAGAAGAGAGGAGAAATGCCCATAAACATGAATATCAACATCTGTACATAAGCCCAAGAAGTGGAAACCCAAATCCAACATGAAATGACATTGGGCCACATGACATGGGTTTAGTATTTTGGGCATAACTTCTTCATACGAACTCCGTTTTCGGTGCACCACCCGCCAAAACGGAGCTAACGACGAAATGGACGCGCACACAAAAAATTCAGCCCAAACGGCCCACATCTTGGTGCGCCCGCACCTTGGGGTGCGCCCCGCACTCTGTGGTCGCCAATCGGGCCCACCTTTGGCGAGGCGGTTCCTTTACTCAGAGGAACGTCGGTGGCGGTGTTGTCCGTGTGCGTTGAACCCCGAAACCGCCTCTCCTTGGAGTCGGTTTGGCCATAATGGAGGGAGGAGGCACATTTGCAAAGACACCCCTCCACTCAAGCTATAAAAGGTGGCCTCTCTCCCTCTCACAAGACACAACCATTCTACACACAACACAAAGGAGAGCCACAATGTAAAAGAAAGGGAGAAGCTTCACTCTTGTTCTTCTTCCTCTTCTTAGTTCTAATGGAGAGTGAGAGAGGGAAAGCTAGAAGGATACTTTGCTCCTTCTAGTCGGAGTTGTCGGAGTGCCCTTGGTGATCCGCGGTTCCTAGGAGGTCGGAGTGTTGGGACTTGTCGGTACCCGCTTCGCTTGTACCTCTACGACTTCCTTACACTTTGGTAAGAAAGTTCGTGTTCATCTTTCGGCTTATTGTTCTTCAAGTATATTATCTTAGTTGTTATAAACTTGCGGGATCAATAGTTGTACCTTCGGATCGTAATTCTTGGTGAAGGGACTCTTTGACCGGGGAACCTTGATCGACACCAAGAGTTGTGTACGGCAAAGGTGCAAACGTGGTGTTTGGACTAACGTCCACCTATCTTTTTGGAAGCACCCCACGGTCGTGAGGGTAGGCGGCGGTCGTGGCGACCTTGTCCGTCCCTTGTAATCCCTCCACGTTCGGGTGTGACGTGAGCTAATGGCGGACTACGCCCCGTATTGGGCGAGGGCCGGTGCCCGGAGTAAGGAGATAACAGCCCTAGAAATCCCTGCCTGAAAACCTAAGCCCATAAAGATACCTCACTACCCATAGTTATCCTTAGGGCGGCTCTGTTCAGAGATTAGTGCGCAAACGTTCCCTGTGAAAAATACGATACCCTGAATACTTCCGGGTGAAAGCTACAACGACAGTTCCGTACGCTTGCGGATTTATCTGCATACGTTAAAGAACGTCAACAAGCTTTCTTGCGCCATTGCCGGGGAACGGTTGTCGTAATTCTCTCTGAGCCTAGAGCACCCGTGTGTTGTATCCAAAAAAAAAATCATAAATAGTTATTTATTTGATCTTTTTCCAAAATGAAGCCAACCACTCCAATTCAAAATCCTTTTGCTTCTCCAAAGTGGGAATTCACAGGGCCAAAATCTTTTTCAAAACCAAAATTTTCATTCGGCCATGAACTAAACCCTATTTGAAAAAAAAAACTTTGGTTCAGGTACACTCCTTCTTTGGTGACTATTTTGAAAACCTGTGCAACCACCTACGAGATTTCGAGGAGTTATGTGCATGCCTAAGCATTCCTGGTATGACACAAGAAATTCGCATGTGGAATTTGTTTCTACTCTCCCTCATAGGGAAAGAAAAAACAATAGTATACTATTGTCGTAGGAAGTTTGAATGGGGACTGAGAAGAACTCAAAGACAATTTTTGTCTAGCATTCCTCCCCATCAATGCCTACCAAGGATAATTCTCGATCTCAAGTAGGATGAGAAGGAGACCATAGGTGCAGCCTAGGCCAGGTTCATAATGTTTATACATGTTGGCCTAGACTTGTCATTACCCGATAGTGTGCTTTTACATATCTTTTGTTCGGGTCTTGACATAGATGCTGCCCTATGCCTTGACATGACCATTGGAGGGTCCTTTCCACGTAAACCTACAACGGAACATAGGAAAACCCTTGAACACATCCTAGAGAAGCTTGCTTCTCCCGTTGTAGAGCCTATTCCCCTCCACATTAAGGGCATGTCAAGCGTTGAGGAGCCCTCATCAGTCGAGCCATTCCTCATACCGCCATTGGAACCGACTGTTGAGCCCTCTCCCGAACCACAAACACCGAAGGAAGGAATGCTTCGTCCTTCGGAGTTTGCGATTGAATTCAAGGATGATGATGGAACCTCGTAAACCGAGGTGCGCTTAGACTTCCATATCTATCCCATCCTTGATTTCGATCTTCTCATAGGCTACCCTCTCGAAAAGCTTTTTCATGAAAAAACCTACAGAGGGGAGCCGTGATGAGAAGTTGGGAAAGATTGCTTCCGCCTCACACCTAGACATCCTAAAGGCGAAGCATCTTCCCAACCAAAACCTGTTCAAGGAGGCGAAGTTTATAACTCTATTCGCTTCACCCAAGTTGTTTCCACATCTTAGTGAAACGAAACACATGTCGCCCTCACATGAACACAAGTCATGTCCCTTCGGCGATAAAACGTTGTTCTTGATAGTGGTCAAGATTCAACGTTAGTCCTTCATGTCACATCTTTTGAGGATAAACCCTCATGTGCCATGGACATGCATGAAGCGACAACTCTTTAGACCAAGCAAAAATATGTTGTTGAGCATAACAAGTTGTCAATTGAGACTTCCTACATGCTCACCTTTGGGTCTTCTTGAGTTTGTCTTGCTTCTAGCCGAAAGTGCTTCAACGAAGATCACAACCATCTCTTGGTTCTCTTTGTAAACCTTTTTAAGAGAATGGTTGCAAGTCTCATAGTAGCATGATGACGATAACCTTGCGGCTTGAGCGTAATGCTAAATTCTTAGTAGTGAAACGGGAACTTCACCACCATTAGGCTGCAAGATGTTTTCCGGCGGTCAAGCTTACGACCATAAACAAAAGCACTTTGCCGGGAGATACCCCTGGACTATCCAAAAAAAAAAAAACCTATAAAAAAGGAAAAATTATCTTATCTCTCTTTTCAAATAAATAAAATAACTAAATAAATATATTTTATCTCTCTTTAAAATAAATGTTTTATCTCTCTTTTTTTATTTCCTTATTAAAAAAAAAAGTTTTCCCTCTTTATTATTTTCATAACAATAATAATAATCTCTCTTTCTCTTATAAATAAAAGCAAGAACATGTTATCAAGTTAGTATGCACCTTCGGGTATTCTTGTCGCTAACCATTTCAGTGGAGATCGATTAAGAAGAACAAAGAGGCATGCGGCGCCGAGAACATGGGGGCTACATCAAAAAAAAAAAAAAAAAAAAAAAAACTATGATGCCCATGTGTGATGGAAGATGCTCAAGAGGAGACCCAGACCTACACACTTGACTTTTACACAAAAGTCTAAGTGTGGGGGGAAGATGGTGACAATCTCAAGTTCCATCCACCAAGGGGTCATACAAAAAAAATTGAGGGTGAATAAAAGACGATGTCGGCCCTGCCTTGCAAATAAAGTTTGAAGAGAAAAGAGTTTAGAAAAAAAAAGAGAGAAAAAAAAAAAAGAGAGAGAGAGAGGTAAATACAAAAAAAGAGAGAGGAGAGAGATAAAAAAAGGGAGAGAAAAAAATATAAAAAATATATAATAAGAGAGAGAGAGGAGTATGTTGGCCCCATATGGTCAAGATAAACATCGATGTGTTTGCCGACTCCACCCTTCATTGCTTCAACAAGCAAGAAGGGCTCGCCTCTCATCCTTTGTTGCTATCATCAAGACCTGTGGCCCGTACACACAAAAGTTGTGTGTGCATGGCCTAGCCTTGAGAAGCACCTGAACAAAAGCCATCATGCAAACCGTGGCATCAACTTTGACGCTTTATCCATAAATGCCGCCGGTATTTACACTCGGTATGCAAAGGTAAGTTCACCACCCCATCACTCATTTTTTGTCTCCATGATGATAAAACTCCATGCTTCCCTTGTTATGACACATGCTTTGAGTTTGGGTGTATTCTATAGGTACATCCATAGGTCTTTTAAATTGAGCATGGTGCTTAGGTTAAAAAGATTTCCTTTAATCGAACTTTGACTTGGTGTCGAGCTAGGTTAATGAACTTAGAGTTTTTGTTGTCATGATATTTTGAAGTATCTTATGTTGGAGATGAATCAAGGCTTTTGCTCACAATGCTTCTTTATGTTAGCCTTGCTTGAGTGATGCTGAGGTGAATGAAAAAAATGTAATAATAAACAAACAAATAATAATAATAATAATAATCATAATAAAGGCTCCACGGTATTCTTGCCGATAGAGCCATGTGTTTGTTGTTGTTTTGTTTTCTTTTAAAATAAAACAGGGGAAAAGAATAAGTGTGGGGAGATCTTTCAAGCATACAAGCACACCCATCCGAGATCTCCCCAACACAAATGCACGAACACCGAGCAATTCACAATGGAGAAGGACGAAACGAACGACTACCATTAACACCTTCCTCTTCAAACGGTGGTTTGTGCAACTCCCTCTCTCACATCCTCCAAGAGTTTTGAAGTTTAAAATTGAACAAATCAAAAAGACAAAACTTCTTGAAAAAGCTCCATCTCCATGCTATCCTTTGATAAAATGTGCATACTCTTTATTCCTTGCTAATATTCCTATATCTTGTGAACCACTTATCATAGGGACCCCATGTTATCTAAGTAATTGGAATATGTGATATAGCTAGATGACATGAACCTTGCTCTTTTATATGAACTTGGGATTTGTTTTCAAAAATTCAAAATTCAATTAGCATGCTCCTCAATGATGTGCATTTCCCACGAGCCATATGACATGATGATGATCATTCATGAAAAAAAAAAATAATAAACCATAGTCATATGCTACTTGTTTTCATGGTGAGCCTATGTCAAATTGTTTGTGACCTATGTTGAGATTCTTTTCATATGCCCAAGATCAAGATTCACGTACACCCACAAATAAAATGCCGACTCTTACACCGAGAGTTGCACACAACATGCACCCTTCCATCCACAAAAAAAAAAGTATACTCCATTCATTTGTATCATGACCTCTCACCAAAATCCCAGTTACCAAAGGAGAAGTATGGGCTATGTTTGAAAGAAAATATGGACATGTGTCCTCCAAAAGAAAAAACAAAAGACGAGGAAGTCAGTACTCAAAAAAAAAAAAAAAAAAAAAAAAAAAAAAGAATAAGTAGCCCATACCTCCTTCAAATAAATTCCACCAAAAAAGAGAGAGTCATGATACGTGGAGAACAAAAAAAAAATGTGTTCCACACACTTTGCACATCTTGATCTAGGCCTATGACTAGTCTCTCCATGTGGTCCGGTTTTTGACTAAGGCAACATGACATGATACAAGTATGTCGTTCTTTTTACCTACCCAAAACCCCACAAAAAGCCTTATATAGTTGGTAGGGAAAAAGAAAGGCAAATCTAAGCCTTTGGTGAGGAACAAACCACATACAAATTGAGTGATCTGAGTGAATCATTTGAGGAGCAAGGCTATATTTATATTTTCAAAATCAAATGAAAACCCAAGTTCCTGCACTTATTTGAAGCAAGGGGATTTGATTCTATGTTGTTTCATAATTCAATTACCTAAGATTAAACGTGGTAGACACATCAAAAGGTTCACAAGTGCAGGTGAAGCTTGGAATAACTTGTATGCAGGTTACATATCAAGGAGATGACCCATCTTAGTCCTTAGCCTTTACTCGAGGATGAGCAAAGGACTAAGTGTGGGGGAGTTGTTGACGGTCGTTAACTACATATTTTATACCGTCAACATTAATATAAAACCACCAAAACACAATAGTAATAGGGCTTTGAGCTAACCATTTCCACAAGTTTTGGTACTTCACTTGTTTTGCAGGACAATGTTGGAAACATATACATTTTGGGCCAAAAGCAAAGGAAAACATATAAAGAATAACAAGGCCCTAAATGGACATAAGCAAAGCAAGGAGAAGAGAGGAGAAATGCCCATAAACATGAATATCAACATCTATACATAAGCCCAAGAAGTGGAAACCCAAATCCAACATGAAATGACATTGGGCCACATGACATGGGTTTAGTATTTTGGGCATAACTTCTTCATACGAACTCCGTTTTCGGTGCACCACCCGCCAAAACGGAGCTAACGACATGAAAATGGACGCGCACACAAAAAATTTCAGCCCAAATGGCCCACATCTTGGTGCCCTGCATCTTGGGTGCGCCCCGCACCTTGGGGTGCGCCCGCACTCTGTGGTCGCCAATCGGGCCCACCTTTGGCAGGGCGGTTCCTTTACTCCGAGGAACATCGGTGGCGGTGTTGTCCAGGTGCGTTGAACCCTGAAACCGCCTCTCCTTGGTCGGTTTGGCCATAATGGAGGGAGGAGGCACATTTGCAAAGACACCCCTCCACTCAAGCTATAAAAGGTGGCCTCTCTCCCTCTCACAAGACACAACCATTCTACACACAACACAAAGGAGAGCCACAATGTAAAAGAAAGGGAGAAGCTTCACTCTTGTTCTTCTTCCTCTTCTTAGTTCTGATGGAGAGTGAGAGAGGGAAAGCTAGAAGGATACTTTGCTCCTTCTAGTCGGAGTTGTCGGAGTGCCCTTGGTGATCCGCGGTTCCTAGGAGGTCGGAGTGCCGGACTTGTGAAAGGTCCCTTGTGGTTTTTGGTAATTGAGTGTCAACATTAGGTGAACTAATAATGTGTGATTGAGATAATACACAGGAGATTAGTTCACGTGTGGTGACGTAATGAAGGAGCTTTATTACATATAAAACATGACATGGAGTCATGTGACCAAGGTGGTGAAGATCAAGACAAGGCTTGGCTTGATGGACCGGTTGCAAGTGTGAAGGGCAAGTCGAGGCAGTGAAGCGATGGACCGCGAGGCGGTGAAGCTTGGGCAAGACTTGGCGCCGACGGACCGACGCAACGGTGAAGAGCAAGTGAGGTCAAGATCGATGGACCAATAGTGTCACGTGATGATATGAAGTGGACCATATCACTTGGTGATCGTGTTGGTGCATGTGTTGCATCGGCACTTGGAGATGGAGAGGAATGGAAATGCGTAAGGCAAAGGTATAACCTATAGGGCATTTCATTTCGCCGGTCATTGGAGCTTAGAGAAGTTTATGACAGGGTTTAGGATAGATGGCCGTACTATCAAGAGGGGCAAACTTGTTTGCATATCGGTCATCTAGTGCCACTTGAGCGATCTAACTTTGCGATGTGTTAGGATCGAGTGGCGTGGTAAGAGCAAGAGAAAATCCTTTGAAAATGATTGTGAAAATGCTAACACAAATGCACATGGTGATGTACACTTGGTGGTGTTGGCACATTTGCAAAGGAGAAGTTGTTTCGGTGTTTCTCGGACACTTAGACTGCTCTTAGAGTGGAATACTGCTTTGATCCATTGTGAGTTGGATCAAGTAACCATGTGGGTTGTGTAGCCCTCTGAGTAAGCTTTCCATAGAGTCCAAGATCATCGAAAACGGAGTTCGGATGAAGGAGATATCGCCGTTTTACCGAGCAGTGGTCTGACCGGACGCGGTGACCGGACCCGCGATCGGAAGCATGTAGGATCGACCGGACGCACCGGTGTGTGGTTCCGGTCAAAGAAACAGAGAGCATGTTTTTCGTGGTCGTTCTCGGGGAGTGACCGGACGCATGCACCGGACTCGTGACCGGACGCATGTTTGCCTGACCGGACGCATGCGCAGGGATTCTAAATTTGGCAGGTTGGGTTTGTCGGTTGTGACCGGACTCATCGACCGGACTCATGCATGAGTCCGGTCGGCGCGTCCGGTTGGCCCGTAGGAATTGCATGTTCCTCCCCAACGGCTCTATTTTGGCTTGTGGCTATAAATAGATGGGGTGGCCGGCCATGGCTGGTTGCTTAGCACCTTGGGGACTTTGTGTCCATGCTTGAGAGTGCTTGAGAGCCCTCCCACTCACTTGTGATTGATAGAGTTCATCCAAATCAAAGTGAGGAGTGATTCTAGTGCATTCTCGTTGAGAGATCGCATTCGTGGCACTAGGTGATCGTGTTGCAAGCCGGTGTGCTTGTTGCTCTTGGAGGTTGCCACCTCCTAGACGGCTTGGTGGCAAGAGACTTCGTGAAGCACGAACGGAGATTGTGCGGTGCTCGAAGGAGGATTTGTGAGAGGTCCGTGCTCACCTCGCTGGGATCGTGAAGAGAGAGCGTGTCGGTGAGTTCCCTTTGTGCGTGTGGTGTCTTGCGGTGCCTTGAGAGGCTCACTTGAGAGTGGTGTCTTGGGGATTGCGGGGCGTGCCTTGAGGGGCAAGTGATCGAGAGTCACTAAGAACCATCTAGGTGAAACACCAAAGGAACCACCCAAGGTGTTGGTGGTTTGGCAAGCTTCCCGATACCAAAAAAAATCATCAACTTGTCTACTCTTCTCGGTGGTTTGCATTCTCCAAATCATTTACATTCATATATACCTTGTGCTTGTGCTTGTGGAGTAGCTCTTGCAATTACTAGCTTGTGTAGCTTATTAGTTGCTTTGCTTAGTTTGTGTAGCTAAGTAATTTGAGCCTTTGGGTTAGGCGTGTGTCGCCTTGTCCTTAGTGCATCTAGTGAGCTTAGGATTGGCTTTGTGCTTTTGCTCATTAGAATTGTGTAGGACCCTTGTTTGAAGTACTAGTATATAGGTTTGTGTGACCTTGCAATAGAAACGGTTAGGAGCTCAAGCTAGGCTTATCACCTCATTTGCTTTGTGTAGGATCTTTTGTGAGGTGATTTAGAGTCATAGCTAGAGGGGTGAAGTCTTGGCTAAACGAATAGTTTCAATTCCGTATTATATTTGTTTAGCCGGCGCAATTAGTTTTAGAAAGGACTATTCACCCTCCCCCCCAGTCCCCATCTCGACCCTTCAAGTGGTATCGGAGCCGTGGTCTCTCATTTAGTGGTTTTAACCGACCCGAGAGGATGGAAACTAGAGGGTTTTATGATGATTGTTTGAGTGACACACATATTTTTGATGGCGCACACTTTGTACGGTGGAAACACCATATGCTTGATCATTTTCGTACCATGGGACCTAAAGCATGGTGGGTTGTCACAAGTGGTCTCTCCTTCATGATGGACCATAAGAATCTCACCGAAGCTCAAAGGCCTCTTTTTGAACTTGATGCAAATGCTTTATTGTATCTAATCAAATCTTTAAGCTTTGATGTGTTTGAGAAGGTGAACACTAGGGTGTCCGCACATATGTTGTGGGAGGACATCAAGCACACCTATGGCGATGCCTCAACATGGGATGATGGCAAGTTTGAGGATGAGGCATCAAAGGAGGTGATGCATGAGAAAGTTGAGCAAGGTTGCTCCTCCTCATGGTCAAGTGAAGATGATGAAAGACCTACCTCAAGTTCACTTGACAAGGAAGATGATGATGCCTCAAGTGTTGCAAGCGATGACTCAACCTCAAGCACACTTGACGGTAATGATGATGGTTCATGCTCGGTTGACGGTGCTACCACAAGCCCATCTACTACTTTGACACATTGTCTCATTTCACTAGGTGACACAAAGGTATCAAATGACAATGTGATTGATCATGTTGATTCTTATGATGAGCTTGTTAGTAGACTTGCCAGCATGACCGTGTCTTTAGAAAATGAGAAAGCAAAAACATTGAATTTGGATAATGAAATCTCGTTTCTAAAGAAAACATGTGAACAAAAAGAGCATCTACTTTATGTTACTACTTGTTCACATGATGTGCTAAAATTGGCTCATGAGAAACTTAGTGTTACTCATGATAACTTGGTACAAGACCATGCTTTTCTCGCTAAAAAGTTTTCAAATGAGAAATTTAAAACTAGTGAGAGCTCATCACATGGGTCAATTGATCAATCACATATTTGTGCTAACCCTTGTGATGTAGGCAAGAAGCATGTATCCACCTCTTATGATAATTTATTGGATATGCCATGTTCTTCATCTTTAAATACTAGCTCTTCTTTTATGTCTTGTGAGACTAACCTTTTGAAGGAGAACAATAAACTCAAAAGAGAATTGAAGAACTTGCTTGCCAAGCTACAAAGGTGCTACAATTCACAAGTCACCTTTGAGCACATATTGAAGACTCAAAGAAGCTATGGCAAGAGGCATGGACTTGGATTCAAGGGTGAATTGACCAAGGATGAAAGAAAGAAGAAAAGTAAAGAAGCCAAGAAGATAGAAAAGCTATCTCATGTCATGTGCTACCGATGCCATGAAATGGGACATCTTTCTAAGGCTTGTCCAAATGAAGAAAAGCTCAAGTTGAAGCAACAAGAAGAGCTTCAACCGAAATCCCAAGAACAAGTCAAGATCAACCATGAAGATAAAGTTGATGACTTGAAGATGAAGAGGAAAACAAGAAGGGGTGGAAGAGATTATGCAAGGCATCCAACTCATATCCAAGATGCCAAGATGATGAGCAAGATTCAAGCTAAGAAGATAAAGTTTGCTCACATCAAGTGCTTTGAATGTGGAGACATGGGACACTTTGCCTCGGAGTGTCCTAACAAGCTTGAGAAGGAAGCTCAAGCAACTCATGAGAGGCAAGGCAAGAAGGAGCATCAAATGAGCAAGAAAGAAAGGGCTCAACTAAAGAGAAGATGCTACTTATGCCGGAAAGGGGACACATGGCTCATTCATGTCCCTCTAGGTGATAATTCTAAGCCTATTTCAATTGATGATAATAATGTGCTTAGAAAGGATGACAATGGTACCTCATTGGTTGCTATTGCAAAACATCCCGCTACTCATACTAAGGCTTTGCCTAAGTATGTTGCACCTAACTTGAGAGGACCCAAACAAGTTTGGGTACCATCAAAAAGTGGATGATTGTTTGTAGGTACCATGGCATTGGAGGCTTGATTCAATTGAATTCATATTGTTCATCACTTCATTGAGTCAAGTATTGAAGCTTATTGCTATCTCATCCCAATGCCAAGTCATGATGAGTGAAGTCCAAATGAGCTACAACATACAAGTGCAATGATCCTAGTTGTGGTAATTTATTGGATATTTGAAGGCTTGCAAAATATTTGAGATGAAGCTTGCTAGCATGATGATCATAGGCTACAAAGGTACATTCTAGTTGATCACATATATTTGGGTGCATATGAGTTGATTGAATTGGATATATATGCATATGTTGCTTGCTATGAGATGTTTAAATGGATTCAATGCTTAGTAGTCAAAATTGGGTTGGTTTGAATGGATATGATCATGAGATGACATTTAGTAAGTGGATTGAATGGATATATGTCTTGTGAAAGTATTCAAACAAGTTAGCATCAAGTTTGATTCAAATTGTTGAAGCATAGCTCAATTGCTTAAATCTGTCCGCTATTGCAAAATCTGAGTGAGCTGTGATGATAGCCATGTTTGGATGATCAAATCTTATTGGAATGGCTTAAAATTTGGTATGCATGCTCAATACTTATGGTAGAAGTTGCTGTAAAGATTTCATGATGAGAAGATAAGGGATACTTCGGTTTTGGAGTGGAACTTGTCAACCATGTTGCAGCAGTTTTCAGCATGAGTAGTGTGGGAAGATTGAAAACTAGTAGCAATTTAGAAGGAGTATGAAGCTCAAATTTTTATGGCTGCTAGATGACTTAGTGTTGCACATCTCCACCAAATTTCGTGGCATTTCAACATGTACATTGAGAGTTATGGTCTATTCTTTGAGATGTACAAAATCTGCCAGAAAAAGTGACAATTATTGGATTCATCAAGAGTCACTTTCATTGAAAGGTCCTCAAGTTGGAATCATGTTGATAAGTGTTTGAGGCACCTAAGTTTGGTTTTGAATTGAGCTAGAGACATGACAAGCAATGAGTACAAAAGCCATTGATTTTGGGGGAGTGTACTTTGTACACCTTTGGTACTCAAGTTGGAGATCAAGACCAAGCTCGATGGAGAGACAAGTTTGAGTTCAAATGATCATCATATCTCTTCAAGAAGAAAGAAAAAGGACTTAAAGAAGATTTCAAGGTTACCTACCATGATAAGTCCATCACTTGGATCAATCAATCAAATTCAATTCAAGTGAGTATCAAGGATAGTTCTTGGTGAGATCACTTTCCCTAGAGAGGGGCGTGCCGCCCATGAGTGGGATTGACAAGTGGGGATACTTGGAGGGCCAACATGGAAGTGATGATCTAGGTATATTCAAGATGCTTAGTTGAAGAAATCAAAAGGATTGATCAAAAGAAAGCAAGCAACACCTAAAAGAGAGACATTCATACAAATTTAAATGGTAGTCTCTCATGCAAGCAAAGATGAATAGAAGAAGCAAGCCAACCACAATATGAAAGTGTACTTGATCATTAGTGGTTCTCATTTCATATGGGTGAAGCATGGAAATCATATTGATATATTTGGTCTTCACAAAGCTTATAATGGACTTCACATTGCTATTGCGGAGAGAAATTGGAATCATATTGACTATCCTCTACTCCAAGATAGCAAAGGTATCATTGTAATGTGCATGATCATTCCATCCCTTACTAGTATGCGGTTAGTGCATATAGTACATGCGTATTAAGGTCATGCATGATAAATGAAAGTTTTAAATTCATTGCTACCACTATTGCTTGAATGATTATATGATCTAGTGGTTTGTACATGAGTTTGTTCATGAGCTAGTGATCCCAAGTACTTGATCTATTTTGGATTGCTCACAAGTGACAAGTACAACATTGGCAAGATAACCCTTTATGAGGTGTGAAGAAGCTTGTCATTGGATCAAACCGGACTTAGAAGCTATGGCAAATCATGTTAGTTCAAGCCAACAAGAAGAAGCTCATGGAAACAATCTAGTTCAAGAATTGGATACAATTGACAAATCTTTTCAAGTGGCATCCACATTGCAAGTTGCAAGAATCGGTGGTTCCACAAGTGATCCTCAACCTTAAGTGATCTATTCAACTCAAGGAAGCTACCCTCAAAAATTCAAATGGATTGACATATGCTTTGACATAGGGAGAGGTGCCCTACCTCAA
This sequence comes from Hyparrhenia diplandra, assembly GCA_015847255.1. Taxonomy (NCBI): domain Eukaryota; kingdom Viridiplantae; phylum Streptophyta; class Magnoliopsida; order Poales; family Poaceae; genus Hyparrhenia; species Hyparrhenia diplandra. The sequence goes on along the minus strand of JADLZK010009198.1, from coordinate 182,891 downwards.
GATCAAGGTCAAGGATCCTACAAGTAACCTACATGTGGCATTTCTAGGTGGTCTTCATGCTTTTACATGTGGTTGTTACAAGTGGTGTCATTCCAACATATGGTGGTGTCCATCAAAAATGAAGATTCAACAATCAACCATCTATCCCTAGTCACACCCTTTGTATCAAAAGAGGCATACCCTTTATGGAAATTGATGACAAAGGGGGAGAGAGTGGAACAAAAATATGAACATGAGGAGAATGGAACATGGACATGGACCATGAGGGAGCAAGATTGAAGATTAGAGGAGGATCAAAATTCTTGGACAAAAGAGAAGCACACAAGTTGGGGGAGCAAGCTCATGAACTTGATTGATTGCACTTGATATGTGCATATTCATGTGCTTGCTTGCATTTGCATAAGTTTTTAAAATTTTATATGCAATGCTTGTGTGGTGTATGCTAGTTAAGAACTTGCTTGATGATTTGGTAACTAGCATGCATAGGTTGTAGCTAGACATATATATGTTTTCACATGAATTAAGTGCCATTACATATAATGTTGATCTTACATGGTATCTTGAGTTTTGATGTATGTCTAGTTACATGGATGATGCTAAGGGTGAACTTCAAATGTGCAACTCCGATTGGTATCACGCTTCAAAGGTTTATCCTACATACCTTAGCATCACTTTGTAGTGTTAACCCTCCCAAAATTTTCATATTTATGTATGTGTGCAAACCTTGAATTCAAATCAATTGGGCACACATATAGGGGGAGTTATCACTACCAAGTCGGGTTTTATGGTGCTTATCCAAATCTAGACATTGAGCTTAAATGTTGGATAAGTGACATAAAATCCAAACCAAGTTAGCAATTTATACTTGTATGAAGTGCTAGCTTGGAATTAAATCTTCAATTCCATATCTTTGTAGTGTTGCCATCAATTACCAAAAAGGGGGAGATTGAAAGGTCCCTTGTGGTTTTTGGTAATTGAGTGTCAACATTAGGTGAACTAATAATGTGTGATTGAGATAATACACAGGAGATTAGTTCACGTGTGGTCACGCAATGAAGGAGCTTTATTGTATATGAAACATGACATGGAGTCATGTGACCAAGGTGGTGAAGATCAAGACAAGGCTTGGCTTGATGGACCGGTTGCAAGTGTGAAGGGCAAGTCGAGGCAGTGAAGCGATGGACCACGAGGCGGTGAAGCTTGGGCAAGACTTGGCGCCGACGGACCGACGCAACGGTGAAGAGCAAGTGAGGTCAAGATCGATGGACCAATAGTGTCACGTGATGGTATGAAGTGGATCATATCACTTGGTGATCGTGTTGGTGCATGTGTTGCATCGGCACTTGGAGATGGAGAGGAATGGAAATGCGCAAGGCAAAGGTATAACCTATAGGGCATTTCATTTCCCCGGTCATTGGAGCTTAGAGAAGTTTATGACAGGGTTTAGGATAGATGGCCGTACTATCAAGAGGGGCAAACTTGTTTGCATATCGGTCATCTAGTGCCACTTGAGCGATCTAACTTTGCGATGTGTTAGGATCGAGTGGCGTGGTAAGAGCAAGAGAAAATCCTTTGAAAATGATTGTGAAAATGCTAACACAAATGCACATGGTGATGTACACTTGGTGGTGTTGGCACATTTGCAAAGGAGAAGTTGTTCGGTGTTTCTGGACACTTGGACTGCTCTTAGAGTGGAATACTGCTTTGATCCATTGTGAGTTGGATCAAGTAACCATGTGGGTTGTGTAGCCCTCTGAGTAAGCTTTCCATAGAGTCCAAGATCATCGAAAACGGAGTTCGGATGAAGGAGATATCGCCGTTTTACCGAAAGCGTGGGGTCCGACCGGACGCGGTGACCGGACCCGCGACGGCAAAGATGCGGGATCGACCGGACGCACCGGTGTGTGGTTCCGGTCAAAGAAAAAGAGAGCATGTTTTTCGTGGTCGTTCTCGTGGAGTGACCGGACGCATGCACCGGACTTCGTGACCGACGCATGTTTGCTCGACCGAACGCATGCGCAGGATTCTAAATTTGGCGGGTTGGGTTTGTCGGTTGTGACCAGACTCATCGACCGGACTCATGCATGAGTCCGGTCAGCGCTTCCGGTCGGCCCGTAGGAATTGCATGTTCCTCCCCAACGGCTCTATTTTGGCTTGTGGCTATAAATAGATGGGGTGGCCGGCCATGGCTGGTTGCTTAGCACCTTGGGGACTTTGTGTCCATGCTTGAGAGTGCTTGAGAGCCCTCCCACTCACTTGTGATTGATAGAGTTCATCCAAATCAAAGTGAGGAGTGATTCTAGTGCATTCTCGTTGAGAGATCGCATTCGTGGCACTAGGTGATCGTGTTGCAAGCCGGTGTGCTTGTTGCTCTTGGAGGTTGCCACCTCCTAGACGGCTTGGTGGCAAGAGACTTCGTGAAGCACGCAACGGAGATTGTGCGGTGCTCCGAAGGAGGATTTGTGAGAGGTCCGTGCTCACCTCGCGGGGATCGTGAAGAGCGACACTACTAGAGCGTGTCGGTGAGTACCTCCCTTGTGCGTGTGGTGTCTTGCGGTGCCTTGAGAGGCTCACTTGAGAGTGGTGTCTTGCGGTGCCTTGCGGGGCGTGCCTTGAGGGGCAAGTGATCGGAGAGTCACACCGAAGAACCATCTAGGTGAAACACCAAAGGAACCACCCAAGGTGTTGGTCGACACAACGAGGAGTAGAGGGAAGTTGGCAAGCTTCCCGATACCTCGGTAAAAAATCACCGGTGTCAACTTGTCTACTCTTCTCGGTGGTTTGCATTCTCCAAATCACAAGCTTCGTATTTACATTCATATATACCTTGTGCTTGTGCTTGTGGAGTAGCTCTTGCAATTACTAGCTTGTGTAGCTTATTAGTTGCTTTGCTTAGTTTGTGTAGCTAAGTAATTTGAGCCTTTGGGTTAGGCGTGTGTCGCCTTTTCCTTAGTGCATCTAGTGAGCTTAGGATTAGCTTTGTGCTTTTGCTCATTAGAATTGTGTAGGAGCTCACCCTTGTTTGAAGTACTAGTGCATAGGTTTGTGTGACCTTGCAATAGAAACGGTTAGGAGCTCAAGCTAGGCTTATCACCTCATTTGCTTTGTGTAGGATCTTTTGTGAGGTGATTTAGAGTCATAGCTAGAGGGGTGAAGTCTTGGCTAAACGAATAGTTTCAATTCCGTATTATATTTGTTTAGCCGGCGCAATTAGTTTTAGAAAGGACTATTCACCCCCCCTCTAGTCCCCATCTCGACCCTTCAACTTGTCGGTACCAGCTTTCGCTTGTACCTCTCTACGACTTCCTTACACTTTGGTAAGAAAGTTCATGTTCATCTTTCGGCTTATTGTTCTTCAAGTATATTATCTTAGTTAGGGATGAAAACGGTCGGAAACGATCGAAAGGAAGCCAAATCACTTTCACTTTCATTTTCTTTTCTCGAAAAACGAAATCGATACAATATTGTCGGAAATGAATACGGCGTCCGGTATTCGGGAATTTCGAAAACGATATAGTCGGTGGGACAAAGACAAATGATATAACGGTCGAAATCTATGATAACGATATCCTCAAAAAACGATAAACACACCAAACTATAGAAAATGAGAAGAGCCATATAACTCACAACATCACCACGCTTCTTGACAATGACACAAATAAATGATCAAGTTTTAAGTTAACTTGACATAGCATAATGTTAAAAATATGAATTATTAGAGTTCCTTCTTTAAGTAGAGGTTGTTCAATCCTTGCCGTATAGTTAGTTTCCAAAAAAATATTTGCCTTATGTGCATGTCGGTTGTATGTGTCTTTGATTCGGTAATTACCAACGGTAAATTACCGCTTAAATACGGGAATCTTCGGAAATGATCGGAAGAGGGCAAAATTGTTTTCACTTTCATTTCCATTTATTTTTACCATTATCACTTTCATTTTTCCTGTTACCACTTTCGTTTCCATTTAGGCATCAAAATCGGAAAAAAACTTCGAAAACGACATCGAAAAATCGGAAACTATCATTTTGTTTTCATCCCTAATCTTAGTTGTTATAAACTTGCGGGATCGATAGTTGTACCTTCGGTCGTAATTCTTGGTGAAGGGACTCTTTGACCGGGGAACCTTGATCGACACCAAGAGTTGTGTACGACGATTACAAACGTGGTGTTTGGACTAACGTCCACCTATCTTTTCGGCACCACCCACGGTCGTGAGGGTAGGCGGCGGTCGTGGCAGCCTTGTCCGTCCCTTGTAATCCCTCCACGTTCGGGTGTGACGTAGAGCTAATGGCCGGACTACGCGCCTTATTGGGTGAGGGCCGGTGCCCGTGGAAGGAGATAACAGCCCTAGAAATCCCCGCGCTCGAAAACCTAAGCCCATAAAGATACCTCACTACCCATAGTTATCCTTAGGGCGGCTCTGTTCGAAGATTAGTGCGCAAACGTTACCCGTGGAAAATACGATACCACTGAATACTTCCGGGTGAAAGCTACAACGACAGTTCCATACGCTGCGGATTTATCTCGCATACGTTAAAGAACGCCAACACGCACTCCGCCCAGCAGACCGCCGTTCGTTGTGCACCCGCTTTGCCGCCGCCGGTGGCGAGGTGGAAGGAGCGAGGCCAACACCAACACCTCCTCACATTGGTCGCCGATGCACTCGCCGCGTCCGTCTCGGCACGTGCCGCCGCCTGCTCCGCCGCCGGCGAGATGGCGCCAAGCGGCGATCGCGAAGATGGTCGCCACGACGGCGGCGATGGGCGCCCTTCTCCTACAGCCGCGATGAGACGGTCCACCCAAGGTCGACGGGCTTGCGGAGGATGCCGAGGAGCGGGTGGCCGGAGGCACGGCAGCGGGCACATCGGCTAGCGAGGCGGGTGGGCGCGGGCGAGGGCGTGGTTGGGATTCGCCACGCCGGGCGTCGTGGAGAAGGAGCGCGAGACGGGAATAGCGAACCAACCTCGCCGAGGGTGTACTCCAGTTCAGCGGTGCGCGCTTTTACGTTAAAATGGTACCGAGTACGCCAGAAGCGGGCACGGTGCATGCAGCCTTAGGGCAGGTACATCTACACGTGAGCGGTCTCATACACCGTCTCATGCATCGCCACGTAGGACTTTTGATGATGTGGAGGAAAGAGAAAGGTGAGAGAGAATGAGGTAGTTGCTTCGTGAAACAACTGCCCCATGAGCTAAAATTTAGGACTATGCGACAACTATTTATCATTGTATGTGGAGGAAAGAGAGAGGTGAGAGATAATGAGGTAGTTGCTTCGCGAAACAACTTCCCCATGAGCTAAAATTTAGGACTATGAGACAACTATTTTACCATTCTATGAGTTGTTGTTGTCATTCACCTCGATCCTCTCCAACAGTTTTGCAAAATGTATTTAGCAAAACTTGTGATTTGCCAAGTCATAAAAATATATGCCAAGTTAAAAAGCTATGGTTCTCCAATAGTTTTACAAATTTAGCTTGGTAAAAAAAAAAAAAAAAAAAAAAGGCAATATGCATCATGCAAGTAGGGGATGATTTTATTTTTTGCGGTCACTACGCAACATGCAAGCAAGGAGAGGATTTGCTAAATCCCTCCCAGCTTGTCATATTTGCCAAGCCGAGGATGGTTTATGCCAAGTTGTCGAAAATGCCAATCCAAATTGAAAACTGTTGGAGGCCACTTTTTCATGTTTTTGGCAAATTTGAAGAATGCAAACCCCGTTTTGCAAAACTGTTGGAGTTGCTCTCACAATCTTATTTTTCTCTCCATAAATTAAGGAATTGTGACTTGCTATTAGACAACTTAGAAAGACCACCATTATACATAGTGTATTAAGTCGCCTTAAATTACGTGGAACTTTATAAAACTAGTTATAAGATAATACCAATGTACTTGCACTTATATATTCGAATACCTTTTTACAAACATGACCCTATTTATTTCCTAACAGGAGATTTCCTTATAAGTTGGAATATCTCCTTTACAAATCAAATCTAACTTTATTTCCTAACTTGACACGAATTTTATTTATTCATCCTAATTTTATTTGACGATAGATGACGATGACGTGGCCAACGGCGGCGCGGCGCCCCCCCTCTCCTCCGGCGCGGCGCCCTAGCCCCTTTTTTTTTTTTTTTTTTGAAAACACATATATTATATTAATCCAAAGAAACAAGTTACAAAGAAGACCTCGAAAGAGATCTTATTACAACTAGGTCCTGCAGCTTCTAGAGAAAGAAACAAAGCTTCATCGGAGTTGCCGTGAAGATGGAGCCGCCGGTGAAATGGCGCAAGGGGCTTCGAGGGGACGAGGCATACGCCGGGCGTCGCCGGAGATAGGTGTAGCATGCCGGGATCCCAGGTGAAGGCGGAGAACTCCAACTTGCAACAAAGTGAGGAAGCTTGGAAGCGCGTAGAGAAGCAGCAATGTAAAACCATTGCTGGATTAGCGGGGGGGGCTTAACGGGCGGGGAAAAAAGGGAGGGAGGACCTAGATCTCGCCGGGCGGATGCAAAGTGGGGGAGGCGGAAAGAGCGAGATCCGAGGGGAGTGGGGTCGATTTATTTTACCACAAACTCGAGCACATCGTCGACGGCGACGGGCGAGGAGACCATCGAGGAAGACCACGGCGGCGACTATACCGACGACGGGGGACGACCTTAGGGCAGGGAAGGAGCCATAGCGGCACAAGCACAAAGGCAACAGGACTAAAAACTAAAAGCAAAGGAACAAGGACTGGCTGATCTATCGATTTGGAGGGGAGGGGGGGACCCTACCCCTCTCCCGGCGAGCCGCTGACGGGGAGGAAGGGAGGGGCCCGGGCTGGGAAGGGAAGGAGCTTCTAGGGAAGGGAACGGAGTGCCTAGCAACCCAATGTGACCTCCTTGTCCTTCACGCCCTAGCCCCTTTGGGCCTGCCCCGCTTTCGCATCACTTGTGACACCCGGCTGTTACACGGATTATCTCTTGAGGAATATAGAAGCTCATATTTTTATGTTGGTTAGATTAAACCATCTCTTGGAAAAACAAAAAGAAAAAAAATATGGTCTATGCTATGCTGACAGGTGTCTAGTTAAGTAGATTAATCATGTAGTTTTTTTTTTTTTTTGAGAAACACGATTAATCATGTAGATAAGTAGATTAATCATGTAGGGGAGCATATCGTGAGCAATTATGATTCGTGTGTAACGTTTTCAACTTCCAACCACAATCACTAGATCTTGATCCGATGACTAGTTTGAGAGGTGGGAAGTTCACGAGGGATTCGTGTGCAACGCTTTACAACTTCCAACCACAATCACTAGATGCTGATCACACGAATCACAATTGCACACGATATGCTCCCAAATAAAAAGCAAAGATTAGCCCAAATAAAAACAAGCTTCCAAATCCGGCGTCGTGAGCGTGTCGGTCACAACCTCCACGCCCGATCGATCGGGCGCCTGCCCCATCGCCATCGCCATGGGGGCCAGGGGTCGACGACTGGCGAAGAAGAGAGGCTCTTTGGAAGAGCGCCACGCCGACCGGATCAGCAGCCTCGACGACGGCGTTCTAGGTTACATCGTCTCTCTTCTCCCGACCAAAGACGGCGCCCGCACGCAGGCGCTCTCCTCCCGCTGGCGCCACCTATGGCGCTCCGCTCCTCTCAACCTCGAGGTCCGCGTCAATGGCGTACTGCGAGAAAGAGACATCTCCCGCATCCTCTCCTCTCACACCCGTGCCCCCGCCCGCCGCTCTCAATCTCTTACGGCCGAAACCCTTCGCCCCGCGCGAACCTTGGCGGCCGGCTCGGTCCCCGCCCCTCAAGCTGCGGGAAGCTTCGACCGCGTTGCTAGTGTGCGAGAATCAACCTTTGCACCGCTTCTCGTCCACTCTTCGTGTCGCCACCTTCAGCAAGTGCACTTTCCAGAAGTTTCCTTCGTGTCCAATTCAGTTACCGCTTCTCAAGCAGCTAAGCCTTGTGGATATCACAGTTCATAATCTCCATGCCTTGCTCGCCGCCTGCCCAAACCTGCAGAGCTTGATGCTTCGCCTTCTCTATAACTTTGGTATCGTCCATCGACCGCACATTGTGTCTCCTAGTCTCATAAGCATCGGTGTGCATTCTGGCTGGAAAAACTATGGTTTTGTACCACAGCTCGTCATCAAGGACGCCCCGCGTCTACAAAGATTGTTATTTTTGGGAGGAACGGGATCGACGTCTCGGTGATCTCGCACCAAGATTGCAAGTTTTGGGAAAACTCGCGTGATAATAGTATCCCCGTGTTTTCAGGTATGGGCATCGCCGTCCTCATCACCGCTTTGCCTACATGCATGATATACACATGTGTTAATTAGTTCTAATCAAGCTTTAAATTTAACTCAGGGATCAAATATTACGGGTAGCATGAGGCCGGTGGTGAGCAGTGTGAAGGTTCTAGCATTCTCTATTAATGAGAAACTCTGTCTGAATGTGGTTATTAACTTAATGAAGAGCTTTCCCCACTTGGAGAGGTTATACATCCAGGTGACATTTGTAACCTATAACATCGAATCGATGTTTGCTCTAAATATAACGGTTAGCATTGACACTTCACTTTTGTTTTCCAGATAGCACGTCTTGATGTGGAAAATTGGTTTAGATGTCAGGAAAACATTGGTGCCCTAAACATCCATCTAAGGAAAATTGTGCTAGCAAACTATCGGGGCAACAAGTCACAGGTTAAGTTGGCCAAGTTGTTTATATCAAATGCAAGAGTGTTGGAGTTAATGAGGTTTGAGTTAGTATTTGCAAATGTTAGCTATAAATGGATTGAAAGGCAACATAGTCTGCTCGAGCCTGAAAAGAGGGCTTCCATGGGTGCACAATTTGATTTCGTATCTGAAAAAAACTTCATTGGGTCATGCCGCCGATATGATGAAGTACATGATTTGTCAATAATGGACCCCTTCCAAAGGATTCATCGGTAGGTCCGATGACACTAATGAAAGATATTTTATTATCTGCAGGTGAATATCTAGCAAGGTTCAGTTTAGTCAGATTGACATTTGGTATCTGGTTTCCTGGAAGCCTGTAATCTGCCAACGGATTCGATGCTATATTTTTTCTTGTTCAATGGGACTGAAAAAGTTTATTCCACTGCCAGCTAAACTTTTAATGTTGTATTTTTGCAGCACTTAGTAGCAGCCTCTATAGTTAGAGCAACTCCAAGAGACGATGTATATTTGTCTTGGAGTCAAAATTTAGATTTTCTTTAGCAAAAACAGGGCACCAACATGTTTTGTATCCGGTCCTCCAAAATACGAAGCCATCTATGTCGACAAATCCACTGTCCATGTTTTGTATCCGGAACACGACGGTGCACAGGTGAGGTCCGCCCGACCAACGTGATGGCACACGACAGCCAGGGGCGGAGCTACGTTGTGCACAAGTGGCCTGGCTGCTTGCTCCGTTCCTGCTCGTCTCGAGGATGAAGAAGATGTTTGAGTGGCTAACAACCTGGCCCACACCCGGCCGAGACTTAAAGAAGCAGAGGATGGGGTTACGAGAGAGGGGTATTTTGGACGTTTTCACTCGCTGGGCCCAGACGTTAGAGCTGACAAACGGCAACAACTTGACGGAATAACGTGGAGGGCAAAACGAAGATCGACAATGGCAAAAAGGTGCGCTCGAACTTTTCAAGAGCATGGTGGTTGAACCCTTCTTTCGTAATGGTTTATAGGAAAAACAATCCGGTCCAAGTATTTTAGGACCAGGAACGAAGCTAAAATTTTGGGCCTTTTTATATGAGTATGATAATAATACTAGTACCACCCTATAAATTTTTACTAATATGTAGTTAGTTGAATGCAAAACAAATATTCCTATGACATATATATTGTATACATATTAAATTACCTTAAAAAAATCCATGTAACATTCATTGATGCAAAGTCATTGATGATGGTTTCAGTATCAATCTCATCCTCAATGCATAATGTTGTCAATCCTTTCAACCTCTCTTGTGACATTGTAAATCTCAAATACTTACCGGACAGAATAGGGTAACGCATGATAGAACAGATGGTGGGTGTCAGGTTCAGGAAGAAGATGCGCAAGCTGGGGTAATCTCTGAAGATGAAGCACGCACGGCTCTATTGCCGGATGGTCTACAGGAGTTCGGATGCCGTCAGTTTTGCTTGACGCCCGTCAGCTAGCCTTGAGTCGGTTAGTCTGACAACGATTAGCAAGTCTGTTGGTCTTCATTCTGTTAGCCAGCAGCTGGAGGTCTTGTGACTGAATGATCTTCACGGGGACGGCGACGTCACCAACAGAAACCGCTGCACGAGCGATCGCAGTTCGGAGCCACAGCGTCAACTATCAAACGCGTAAGCGTAAGGAAAGTGACAGGACTGGAGACCTTGGACTCGCTGGTTTTTTTTTTTCCTAGGCCCGAATGGTCGCTGCCGTCCACGGATTCTCCTCCCGGTGGTGGTGGCTGTGCCAGCGACATCGCCGCCTCGGCAGCCTGGGCGTTGTAGAACGGGTACGCCTCGAACCGGATGGAGAAGCTCGGGTACACGATGCCTGCCGTCGCAGCAGTCCAGGATGAAGGAGACGGCGCCGGTGAGGCAGCGGTTGCAGTCGTCGCCGGCGAGGTCCCGCGTGCACTGCGCCATGCCGTAGACGTTCACGAAGGGCGTCAACGCGGCGGAGCCGACCGCGAACATCTGCGGGGATGCGTACGCCGCCCTCGCCATGTCGTCGCCCATTAGCGCGCCGAGCCGTGCCATGAACTGCTCCTGCTGCGTCGCGTTCAGCGAGTTCGCCAACCAGACCACCGTCGACGTGTCGACGGCGCCGAAGAAGCTGGCGTTGGAGTGCCGCAGCTGGCACGCGTCGTAGATGATCGTGGATGTCCTGCGTCGAGCCGTGGAGGCGCGCGCGGCAGTCCGACGCGTCCACGTCCAAACGGCACTGCGCGAGGCCGTGCGCCTGGTCGGGCGCGGTCCGGGTGGTGTTCGTGGCGAATCCCGTGGACGCCGCGGCGGCACAGCGGGGAGGGATGCAGGAGGGTGTCGAGATTGGCCTGGAACACGCTGCCGCCGCGTGTATTTCATAAATTTAAATTTGTCCACTGAGGAGCTCTAAGCACTAGACTAGAGGCTTGTTCACGTCATTTAACAAGAAATACACGAAGAAACTACTCGCGTAACTTCAACAAGAACGACAATAGCCATGATTCATTGACGTCCTCCATATGCAGCAGGATCATCAACGAGGTTCCAAGTCAGAGACAGAGCCTTCGTTGATCGACGGGTCCCGAGCAGCCGCCCTCGGCGCCTCGCCTGGGCTCACGAAGGCCGGCTCCGTGGGGATGGGCAGCGTGATGGAGCGGCTGTTGAGCATGATGACGACGGACGCCATGCTCGGCCGAAGTCCTGGGTCCTCCTGGACGCAGAGCAGCCCGACGTGGATGCACCTCAACATCTCCTGCGGCCCTGGCCCATCGGCTGGGCAGGCCTCGAGCAGCTGCGACACGTTCTGACGGCACCACTGACCCCAAACCTGCTCGCGCCACACACGATCAGAATTGATTAATTATCCGTTCATTTCATTACCAGTAGAGTAATTCAGTAATATGCTTCCTCGATGCTCTATTCGCTTCTCAATTATGGAATAGCGTTTTTTCTTTCACAACAAAACAGAATCAGCCGGCTTCTCACCGCATAAACCATCATAGCGCAAGACAAGTTTAGAACAAATCTAATCCATTTAATAAATCAGAAACGTCGAACCATCCATTTATTAGAGTTGAACCATCATCGATAGTGGAGTCATTCAATCTTTTTCTATTTATTCTTACTTTTTTTTTTGCGAAACTCTATTTCTTCGTAATTTACCTAAATAATTATTAGAAAAGATATTCAAAATGATCGACAACGGAGTCATTTGATCTTTTCTATTTCTTCATGGTTACCCCAATTTATTATTATGAAAGATAATAAAAATGTCCATTTTAAGTTCTTAGATTTTGAAATTCAAAATTTAGAATTTTTAAAAGCCTTAGATGTCAACATAGTGTATATCAAAGTGGTAGTGCTGGAGTATTCTACATCTTTATAGTTGTAGAAAATAAATATATATAGAGTGTGTAAAGATAAGTAATTTTGATTAGTTGTCCCATCGAAACAAATAGCGCTATATAGCGCCGCTTTAGCTTTGAAACACCGCGACGCTATTGTCAATTTCCACGCTATTGGCGCTATATAGCACGATATTGTGCCGCTAAAAGCGCTATTTCCACGCTATTGGCGCTATATCGCGCTATTTTCACGCTATTAGCCTATAGTGGCAGCAGCAGGCTGGTGCTACTTAAGATAGTTGCCGCTATTGCGCCGCTATAGCGGCGCTATATACGGCGCTTATAGCGACGCAATAGCGGCGAATAAGCGTCCCAGAAAAAGTCCGGCGCTATTTTCCATAGCCCGCGATCAAAAACATGGGTTGTTGCTAGTAAATATGTCATAAACTTATAGACGCTTAAGTTTCATAAGATTCTATCAAGTGCAGTGTTAGTAAGTGGACTAATAAACTGCAATCCGTGTTCTAATTGAAAGCAGGTTACAACTTACAAAGTTTATGAGATTTTCTGCTGGTCGCCGGCCCGTGACGATCTCTAGGACAAGTACGCCGTAGCTATAAACGTCAGACTTGGTGGAGAAGCTGCCGCGCACGGCGTACTCCGGCGCCATGTATCCACTGCATCTCGAAGGCATGGTAAGTTAGAAGGTACGTACAAATCGCCACATATCTACTTGCTATTGGTAATTACACGTGTGGCATGGAGAATTTGGAGACCAAACTTACTATGTACCAGCTATCCGGCTTGTGTTTGCCACGCTCAAGGCGATGTCATACAGCTTCGCCAAGCCGAAGTCTGAGATCTTAGGATTCATGTCCGCATCAAGCAAGATGTTACCTGGCTTGAGATCACGGTGGATGATCGTCAGCCTCGAGTCCTCGTGAAGGTAGAGGAGCCCTCGGCCAATTCCTTCGATGATCTTGTACCTCTGCCCCCAGCTTAGCTCCTGCTGCCTTATAGGATCTGAAAGTTGACTTCACTCATCAGTAAACAAAAGGACATAGTGGACTGGCATGCAAGGACTATGGTTAAGCAAGCACCGAAAAGGATCTTGTCGAGGCTCTTGTTCACGAGGAACTCGTAGACGAGGAGCTTCTCGTCTTCCTCGATGCAGCAGCCGAGCAGCCGCACCAAGTTTTTGTGCTGGAGCTTTGCAACTAGGACAACCTCGTTCTTCATCTCCAAATGCCCTTGTTGCGAAGTTCTGGATAGTCTCTTCACTGCGATCACCTGCCCATTTGGTAGGGTACCCTGAACAACATTGAGATGAGATTGGACCATCAGATATTTTGTGACAAGGCATGCCTTGTAAGAAAGACCACTATAAGGCACTAATTTTCAGGCTCCAGGATTAAGTTTACTTTGTAGACTGGCCCAAACCCTCCTTCGCCAAGCTTATTTTCTTCGGAAAAGTTGTCAGTTGCAGCTCGCAGAGTACTCAGGTCGTAGGTATGAGACTCGGAACTTCTCATTTCTTCCTCACCCCCATGTCCTATTGATATTTGGGCATTGTTTAGTTGGTAAAAAATAAACCCAAAAAGTACTACAGTACCCATTACATCAAATCTTTAAACGCATAAATGGAGCATTAAATATAGGTAAATAAAAAAACTAAATGCATAGTTTGGCTGAAAAGCGCGAGACGAATCTTTTGAACCTATTTAGTCCATAACAGGACAATAATTACCAAATACAAATGAAACGTGCTACAGTAGGCGAACCCAATATATTTCACCAACTAAACAGCCCCTTGATAAGATAAAACGGAAGAGCCAAGCCTGAATGAAGGTTGCACACAATGTTCTCTCCTGATAGCTAACAACGTTTAAGTGTACTTACCGTCTCTTACTATCTGCACGTGCTGGTGTGGTTTTCTGTTCTTCTTGAACCTATAGGCAGCAACAAACAGCAGAAGTAGCATCGTGACAGCAGCTAGAATTGAGACAGCAATAAGTGCTGTCTTATTACTTCCTGCACCGACAATCAGAACAGAAGCAATTTCATTAACCTTCACCGAGAATGACTCATCTTTTGAACGAGACTGTTGAAACTATTATGCTTTTTAACAACATTTGTAATACTATAGTTGACAACTATATACGGAAAGCATCCCTTCAAAAAAAACTATATATGGAAAGCCATAGCACATTATTTGGATCTAGATGGAAAGCTTTTTCTTGTTCTGCGATTGTTGGATTGGATATGGAAGTCCACCGTGCATTCAAATTAGACTTTCCACATCATTATTAAACTGTACAATGAAACGAATTGTTATATTGGCTGGAAACTGTTATACTTAACTAATCAGACATGACATTTGAAGCAATTGGACATGTGCCGCCGCTCGGCTTCGTGGGCTGCGAGTTGTGCTCACCGTTCTAGCCGGGCGGTGCCTCCCAGTCCTCCCGCTAGCCTGGTTCGACGGCCACGGTGTTCGGGACATCTGGCTCTTTCAGCCGATCATCGTCGACAACGCGCGGTTAGTCGCCCCCGCCACAGGCGACGGTCCTCCCGACCACATCCGCGCCACCTACGCCGCCACCGCCGTGGGAGGAGCCTCCGCCGGAGATTGCTCCTTCGGCTGGAGATGCCCTGGAATGGGCCTCGGTAGGAGGCTTTGTGTGGCCTCCCCCGCTCACGCTGGTGTCGGGCGAGGCTGCGGTGCCCTCCCCTGTTAGTGAGGACCCGATGCTCGATGAGATCGCGGCCTTCCTTGTCATGCGCCCGCCTTCCTCTTTGGCTGTCACGGTAGTGTTGGCGAACCCCTCGTCGCCGCCACGCATGGAGCAGCTCAGGTCTGTGGATGTGGTTGTATTAGTGGGGGCTTATGAGGACGATGCGACTAAAGGTACTACGCCGACGCCTTCCGTTGCGGTCCAGTTGCCTACGGAGACGGCTAGGCCGCCTTCTGATGTCCGGTCCAACACTGGGTTGGCCGGGAGCATGCCTGCCGGGGCTGTAGATGCGCCCCTGGTGTCTTCTGAGGGTGTGATCGAGGCCATCCCACCGAGCCTCGCGTCCCAGCAGGTGGAAATCGAAGCCATGGTCTATGTACCACTGGCCACGCCTCTTATCAAATCAGGACCGCGGCTGTGCCGGTCACGCACCCCGGCCTCCAACTGCTCTGTCCATCGAAGCAGGCGTATTGTGGAGCGTCCGCGGGCGGCCAATGCAACCCTCCAAGCCCAAACTTTCTTTCGCTGCGAATCTGGGCATTCAAGTGGAGCAGGGCGAGGCCCCGGCTGCTATTGAGGGGACACTGAGGTCCTCCTTCAGCACGTTTTCCCAGTCCAAACGCCGCCGTTTCGAGCTCTTGCTGGACGGCGCCTTCGACCTCTCTACCATGGAACTCAACACTGAGGGCCTGGAGGGGGATGCCTGACCTAGTCCGTTCAGGATCGGGCATGTGTCGCATGTTCGCTCAAATGTAATCTTTATTGATGTATCCAAGAGATGCTAGGTCTCGATTCGATGATTGTGGTTACCGTCTCAACTTATTTGTTTGAACTTTATTCCGTTTAATGAAAAACGCCGTAACGGCGTGGTCTAAAACAAAAAAGCAATTGACATAAACTTTGTGGTTTTCTAATAATATTTTCGTAATTTGGTGATAAAATGCTTTTCGAACAAACTGAAGTTAGATTAGATGATCGGATATTCTTGACCTCTTTTTGGGCATACTTTAGATAGAAGACAAAAGTAAGGGTCCGTTTAGCCGCAAGAGTTAATTGCTAGCTAGCTAAAAATTACTCCCGCCATCCCCCAAACTATAAGTTATTCAAAAAATTTTAGAAAGTCAAAGCATATAAATTTCTTTCGTATTCGGAAATAAAGTGACAAAAACAAGAAAGTAGCAAGTGGTCCCTCAACCCTAGTGGAGTGTGTGCTACGGATAAAGTTGTACATTTGGCCCGGTTTTTGGCCGGTCCGTGGCCCGGCCTCTTGGCCCGGTCCGTGGCACGGCCCGGTCCGGTCCGTGTGTACGAGACCCGCGGGCGGCCCGGCCGGTGCGGGACGGGCCATGGACCGCCGCCGCCCGAGGCAGCGGCGGCGACTGGTCCGCCCGGTGAATGACGCGGCCCGATCTTGGCCCGATGATAAAATCAATTTTAACAGCCCAGCACTATTATTAGCCCACCAGCCACCGGCCCAATGCTACCTCTCCTCTAAACAAAAAAAAAAAGAAAATGCCCATCCTAACCATCCGTCCGTCCCTATCCTCTCCCGTCTCGCTCCCAAGCCCCGCCGCGCACCGCACTCCTCTCGTCGCGCGACTCGCGGGAAAACGCAGCGGCACGGCCGCAAAGATGATGCCAAGCGCAACGGGCGGCGGCTTCGCGCGGCTCGCGGCGAGCCGCCGGCGTGAGCCGGCGCAAGGCGCCCGGGGCGCGGCGCAGCGCGAGCCAGCGGCGTGGCACCCGCGCTGACCCAGCGGCGGCCAGCGGCACCAGCCACAGCCGCGGACCAGCGAGCGCGCGCGGGAGCCGCGGCGGCGGCACAGCGGCGGACCGGCGCGGACCGGCGGCCGAGGAGGCGCGGCGCGGCGCGGCCAGCGCGAGAGCTTCGTCGGCGAAGCGGCGGCGGCGGCCGCGGTGGCACGGCGGCTGGTGGCCCGGTAAAGCGGCCCGTGGGCGTGCCATGCTAAGGGCGAGTGCGCCCGTAGCACGGTGGTGGCCCGGCCCGGCCGGCCGTGGCCCGGCGTGGCCCGCCGGACCGTGCGTCACGCCCGTTCGGGCGCGGGCGGCGGCCGGCACGCCCCGTTGTACATCTATAGCTACGGACAGTGTGGCCACGTTAACGGCCGGCGCGCACTTGTAGCAAACGTGGGCGGGACAAGAGACCGAAGACGATGGCCGTTGACTCACCGTGTTTTCCGGCACGGAGTGGTCGCTGCCGTTGATCGGCCTGCCTCCGGGAACCCGGGCGGGGCGGTGACATGGCTCCTGGGCGGCCTGGACGTTGTAGAACGGGTACACTTCGAACCGGATGGAGCAGCTCCGGGCGATTTCCCGGCCTCCCTTCTTCCCGTCGCAGCAGTTCGGGAGGAACGCGACGGCCTTGACGAGGCAGCGGTTGCAGTCGTCGGCGGCGATGTCCCGCGTGCACTGCGCTATGCCGAAGATCTTCACGAAGGGCGGGACGGCGGCCTCCCCGGCCGCGAACATCCGCGGAGACGCGAACGCCGCCCGTGCCGTGAGGTTGCCCATGAGCGCCCCGAGCCGCGACCTGAACTCCGGCTGCGTCGCGTTCTCCTCGTTCCACGCCCAGATCCTCACTGACGTGTCGGCCGCGCCGAAGAAGCTCTCGTTGGAGTGCCGCAGCAGGCAGTCGTCGTAGATGAACATGGCTTGCTTCTGGCCGGGGCAGGAGGCAGCCTTGTGTCGCGCCGCGCCGTCGAGGCACGCGCGGCACGTCGACGCGTTGACGTCACCGCGGCACAGCGCGAGGCCGTACGCCTGGTCGGGCGCCGCGCCTGTGACGTTGACGGCGAATCCGGAGGACGCGGCCGCGGCGGCCGGGAGGGAGGAGAGGGAGTGCGTCGAGGTTGGCCTGGAACGCGCTGCCCCGCGTGTAGTTCGTGTTGCTCGGGCAGTCGGCTGTGTACCATGATGGGTCGTCGGCGTTGGCGGTTTCGACGAGCAGGGACGAGACGAGGAAGAGGATGGGGAGTACGTTCCACATGGCTCCCGGCCGTGAGTATGGCGACTGCATGGTACGCTGCAGGTTGCTGGCTCGCTTCGCTTCAGAGCGTCTCTCGTTGCCCTTTGGCCAGTTGGCCCTGTTCTTATATCAAGTTTATTTAACGAAGAAACCACAAGGAAAACTTGTGGTGATACAATTCAAGTTAAGCCCGATAGGTTTCCGTGGGCCATTGCAGTAGTAGCCGGGCACGTTCAGCCCGTTGGACTCGACAGCCTACCATTTCACATGGACCCCCGTGGAAAGAACGCAACGCAGGATCTTCACGGGGACATACTAACTGCACTCTTAACTGCACGAGCGATCGCTGAAGGGTGATGCCGATGGACACGTTAGTGCACCGCAGCAGCAGCAGAGTTCAATTCAGAGCCACAGCGTCAACTATCAAACGCGTAAGCGTAAGGAAAGTGACAGGACTGGAGACCTTGGACTCACTGCCGTTGACGGATCCTCCTCCCGGTGGTGGTGGTGGACTGGTGGTGGATGTGCCGGCAAAATCGCTGCCTCGGCAGCCTGGGCGTTGTAGAACGGGTACACCTCGAATCGGATGGAGGAGCTTGGGTACACGATGCGGACGCCTGGCCTGTCGTCGCAGCAGGTCGAGATGAACGAGACGGCGCCGGCGAGGCAGCGGTTGCAATCGTCGCCGGCGAGGTCCCGTGTGCACTGCGCCGTGCACCCCGTTGACGTTCACGAAGGGCGTCACCGCGGCAGAACCCACCGCGAACATCCACGGGACCCATACGACGCCCTCGCCGTGACGGTGGCTATGAGCGCGCTGAGCCACGCCGTGAACTGCTCCCGCTGCGTCGCGTTCTTTTTTTCGTGATCGGAGGATACAACACGCGTTCCATTAAGAGGAGTGACTTATAAGTCAGCTATGAGAGAACCCTCATAGCACAGATTACTATGTACAAAGATAGTAGTGACATGGAATAAACATACGGACAAATAAAACTACATAAGAATTAAAGAGCGACCGGGCGGAAAGGTCTCAGCTGCACAAAAAAATCCCGTCTTAAGCCTCGCATAGCTGCAGCGTGACGGCGGGGGCGACCCCAACCCTAGGCCACCGCCGCCCTTCCTCCAGCCCCTGCCGCCCCGCCGCCATTCCTCCAGCCCATGCTCGCCGCGCGCCGCCCGCCGAGTGGGCCGCCGGAGGCTCGGCGCGCACGTGAGGGACGGCGGCGGCGTCGCCGCCTCCCTCCCTCTCCGGCGGATGTTGGGCGGGCTCGGCCGTCTGGATCCCCGGCGGGAGCTCGCCGGCGTGGGTCGCCTCTCGGCGGCGGCGTTGGCTGTTGGCAGCCGGATCGCGCCGCCCGCCCGCCAGCGAGATCTAGCAACGAACGGGCGGGGAGTGCGCATGTGCGTGGGGAGTGCAGCCGTCGGGTCGGCGGCGACGTATGGTGGCTGTGGCCCGACTCGGACGGCACCTCGGCGACCGGCGCGGGTGGACGGCGGCGGTGGCCGCTGGTGTGGGTGGTGCGGGGGAGGCAAGCGCGGCCGGAGCTTTGCGACGGCGTGGGTCGGTCGTGAGCCGCCGTCTCGCTGGATCGAGCCATGGCGGCCGGGAGTTGGTGGAGCCGGGGCGTTTTATGTCGCGGGCGGCCGGAGTGCGGCAAGTTGGTCGGTACTCTCCTTCTCCTTCGTCGGCATTTCACGGCACCACCATGGTGGTGGGGCTGGGGGCTGTAGGTGCTTGCTGGTGGTGTCGAGGTGGCGCCTTAGGCGGTGCCAGGCTTCTTTCGGGAGACGAGACGTGGTTTTGACGAGGGGCGTGCTGCTGGCATGAACGAGAGCGTGCGACTGGATTGGTGGCGTGCGAAAGCCTTTACTGTTGCATGGTGGCGGCGGCTTGGTGTCGTCGTTCTCCCGTTTGGGGGCACTATTGAGGGTTGTCATTCCTTGCAGCATGGGTTCCTAGGGTGAAAACCCAGTTCGTTACTGGGCGTCGCGGCAGCGATGCCATCGGCGCCGTGCCCTCCTTGAAGGCGCCGTGATCCGGTGAACCGCCTCGGCTCGTGGCGTGGGTGGTGGTCGGCTGGTGGTGCTGCCGGTGCGTTGCGGCTTGGGGAGCACTTGCTCCGTGTTGGCAGGGAGGTGCAGAGGGCCATGTTGCTGGAGATCTTGAGTTGGCACGCGTGATGGTGGTGATCTCGGTGCCAGCTGGGCGGAGGTGATTCTCTTGGAGCGGTCTCACATATCTGAGTCCTGGGTAGTGGAGTGGGGCGTTGGGTGAGGCGAGGCCCCCACGCGGAGTAGCCGGGATCAGTGTTTCTCAATGGTGCCGTGACGAGAATTTTTGCTGACGCAACGTTGGAGCTGGGGGATCGACGATTTTGGGTGTGCAGCTTGAGGAGGACAGTCCCGTGGTGGGGGAATTTTTAGGTAGCTACTCGGGCTTGCAGCGGGCTGCGGCTCATACGTTGGTGACGACGGCGCGGTTTCGACGGCTTCCTTTCTGCTCGTCTCTCAGGTGGTGGTGGTGTGGTGGCGTAGTGTTGAGTGTGTTTGGTTTTTTTCTTGGTGCCTTTCTTCGTGATGGCTCGTGTCGACGTCTCAATCCGACCGAGTGGCGGTGATGGAGCCTCGTGTTGATGACCCAATCCAACCGAGTGGTGCTTACTGTTTATCTTGTTTCCATCCGCGTTGTTGTCAATGTTAGTTGAGTTGTTTAAGTGGTTCATAGTTGTGGTGTGAGTTGTTGTCAGATTCTGGCTGGATTGGGCCGGAATTGACACGTGTTCGCTGACCGTTGGAGCTCCCGAGATGGCGTAGGGGCTGCAGCTTCTCGCCGGGCGGCGGCGTCGAGCAGCAAAGACGAGCAACTAATTGGAGAGGAGGAGCCGTGGGGAGGAGGGGAGGCGACGAGGCGGGCGGCGGCGCTGGGCTGGGCGCCGGGCGGGGCGGTGGGAGGAGGCACGGAGCTGAAAATGATAGATATATTTTATTTGCTTGCTTGTCCCCTAGAGATTACATGACTCTTGCTTATATAGCCCGGCTAGTGGGACTTGTAATCTAAGCAATCTCTATATATGATCGAATACCTTTTACAAGCATATCCTATTTATTTATTTCCTAATAAGGGTCTCCCTTATAGATGAGATATCCCCTTGCACACCAAAAATTCCTAAAATAATCCTAACTTGAAGACGGCAAACTCGGACTCGTGCGAGAGAGAAGACGGCGGCGGCAAGGCGCCGGCCCCTTTGCCGCCAGCATCCGCCCCCTCTCGGGCCGGCGGCCGTCGCGTCGAAGCCCAATTAGCCCGTCCGGGCTGGCCCACCTGGATCATGACAGTTGTTGTAAAAAGTGGTAGGTAGAGTGGAACACTCCCCCTGTTGAGTTGAGTGGGCGATAGCTGTGGGCGCGAGTTGAGTTGATTTGGTACCTAGGTGTGCGGGTGGAGTAAAAGTACCCTCCACAATTGTATGGTTTTTCTGTCCCGGTTTCCAGTCAAAAAACTAGGCTGACACTTGTCTTTTCCTTTATTCGTCTAATAGAAATCGCGGCAAAGCTTTTGCCCTCCTTTTTAAAAAAAAGAGCAGCTGCCCTGAACTCCAAGACCTACAACTATGCCATCGAGAAATCCGTGCGGTGAGGCAGAGACACCACCAGGTGAAGAGGAGAGGAAGAAAGCTGTGCTGCCTGTGCATGGCTAGCTGAGGAAAGTTGCAGTTGACACCAGTTTTGGTCCGTAACAATTGCTAATGCTTAGTCATTCCAATGATCATGCTGCATGGTTCTGTGCTCTTTAAAATGATGAAGCCGGGGGTTTGGTGAGGACCATTATATTGTTTCTTTTGCTTAGACCGTCTCCAACAGGGTAGCTATTACCCACCCAAACATATTTTGCATCGTCCGCATGAAGAAATCAGGCTCAGACAGCGTAGCCGAAGCACCAAGCCATTTTCCCTCCGTGCGTTGACAGAACCGAAATATAGGTTGTCTTACCCATCTTTCTATTCCAATAAAATAATCTGCCACACCAGCCATGGAGAATCGGGGCAAGGAGAGACGAGCTCACACCACCCGAGCAAGGCCACGCGCCCACGGCAGAGCCGCCTGGATCCCGCGGCGGTGCCTGCGTCACCAGAGCCACAAACGCTGCTCATGGGCACGTGCTGCCACCATGGCTGTCGCCGAACGCCGGGCTGGTGCTGTCGCGCAGTTGCCGCCGCCGTCGCCACCAACACCATCGTTGTCGTCCATGACGCTGCTGAGCATCGTGTCCGCCGCAGTCGCCTTGTCCTTCTTGCCGGAGTCAGAGAGCCACGAGTCAGAGTCGGAGTCGGAGAGCGCGGCGGGCATGGCTGCCGGAGATGGTGGGGAAGGCGTTGCCATGAAGTTGAAGAGAGCTAGTGAACGGGGACGGCCAGCACCATCGCGGGGAAGGTCATGTCCGCACCACGGGTGGAGGTTGGCCTACTCGCCGGTCGGCGCCCGCCCTTGCTCGCCACTCCGCACCGACCTGGATCTCGCCCGTCCAACAGCTGTATATCGTGGCCCGAGAACACGCGGTGGAGGACGAGAGGCGACGACCTTGTGCGCGCCCAGCGGTGCGGCGAGGTGGAGCCGGGGAGGGAAGTGCGCTCACGGCGGGCGCGAGGAGGAAAAAGCGTGCGGCGACACAGCCAGCCAGAGCTACGCCGCGACATGGCCGGCGGCGGGTGGGGTCGGCATTGGAGGGCGGGGTGCCATGGGGAGGAGATTTTGCGTTCATGATTTGCATTGACTGTTGGAGATAAGCAAGTTTGGGTTCAGTAAAAAAAAAAAAAAAGCAAGTTTGGGTGGGGACTCTTTCCCTGTCCAAAACAAGGGAATAGGTGCTGTATTTGAAATGCACCGTGTGCAATGGTTGACCTGGGTCTTCCCTTTAACTGCAGCAGGACGATGAGCTCTGCACAGACCGCAGACGACCTTCGCGCCACTCCGTTACATGGAGCTTCATATGTTTTCATCCGCATGTTGCATGTGTGTTGTAGTAATAGGTATACACGTATGTTGCAAAGGGTATATTCTAAATGTTTCAGATATGTGTTGCATCCGTTTTATTCAGATGGTACATGTACAATGGCTATAGATGTGTGAGTGCTTCATTTTGCAAAGTGTTTTCAATAGTAGGCACGGGAAGCGGGTGCATGCGCAATGTTTCATGTGGATGTTGTGTTTCAATGGTTATGCACATATGCTGCAAGTATGTTTCAAATGTTTCGGCTATTTGAAACTTATGTTGCTTATGTTGCAGTGGTTATATACATATGTTTGTTTTTTTAAAGTACTGAGACGATATCCGCGTGTGTGAGGAAGCCAAGCGAGCATGGGTAGCACAACACAAAATTCAAGCGAAGTACGCAGCAGGCACAACTCACGAGGCATGGCTGCATGGGCCGGGACACACGGGTCAGGCATGGGTGTTTGGACGGTGCAAGTGTCCGAACGTCCGGGCGCTAGCAGAGGCCACTGACTCGTGCTATCGTTTGGGCAGAGTTTTTTGCCCAATAGCGCATGACATTTGGTCTTCTTTAGGGACGCGCTATTGGGCATAGTTTGGACCGGCCGATGGATTTAGGGACGTGTGGTAAAAGACATAGCTCCGTCGCTGCTACACTTCGTGAGTCGCAAGTGCATCAACAACATGACAGTGGCTGAAAGTTTACAAGGTCGAGCATGGGTACGTTAGATAACCGGCGGCATCACAGTCCCGGTGGCATACGAGTACCTCAGGCTTTGGGACTAAGTCATGCAGGTACACCTAAGCGAGAGCGAGGATCGCCTCATATGGAGATGGCTGGCCAGTGGAACATACTCCTCTAAGTCGGCCTACCGCACCTTACAGACGGCTTCCCACCCAATCCCAGGGTGCAAGCGCATCTAGAAGATATGGGCACCGCTTCAAGTGAGAATATTCCTGTGGCAGGCAATTAGGAGGCGCCACTGGACCGCGGATAGGAGGAGGCAACATGGACTCGAGGTGAACAGGTGAACAACAATTGCTTTCTGTGTGACCAAGAGCCAGAGAGCATCGACCACATCATCGCCTCCTGCTCCGTCTCCAGGCAAATATGGTGGACCATCCTAGCAGTACTCGGCGCCGACTACTCGCATGTTGGAGGTAACTCTACGCTCGAGTGGTGGGACGACCAGCGACAGAGGTGGCACGACGACATGCGGAAGGGGGCAGACACTTTATTCGCCCTGGCCTAGGAGATAAGGAAAGAGCGGAATGCGAGATGTTTTCGCAGTGCTAGCTCCAACAACCATGTGCTAGACACCATCAAGCAGACCATAGATCAGTGGATCGAAGCCGGAGCTTACAAACTAGGTTGTCTCATTCGTGGGTAATTAGCATGAGGTTAAATTGGGGAGGCAAAAATCAATGTAAAACCTTTAACCTCCCGAATACACATTATTGTAAAAACTATTCTTCTCAAATGAAATGAAGCGCAAATCTGTTGTGTTTCGAGAAAACACGTTTGGTCTTCTTTAACGCCTAAAGAATATAAGATAATTGGTGTTATAAATCTTGTCACCCTTTTTTTTCTATTAATATAGTAAAAATTTAACTTAAGACAACTCTAAATTGATTTATTTAGGAACGGAGGTAATATTCTTTAATTTCTCAGGTCTGTTATGTTAAGTTGGTGAAGATCAAGTTCAGGTTTTTAGTCTGTCAGCTGTCACTTCACCTTGAATCTTTAGATGGCATTGTTCACCTTCTTGTTATTATGTGTCATATAATATTTTTTTGTGTCATGGTTAATAACTTAATATATTATTTTCCCTCTGTACTTTGGATGGGCATAACAAAAAAGCAAACAAACCCAGACAAACACATGAAATTCCCGCTTATACTTACACTCTAACACCAAAAACAAATTTATGTACATAAGAAGATAAGTTGCAGTGTAACTAAAGCTACTATCGTAGTGCAGTAATCTAAACGAAGCCTACGTAGTCCAATTCAACAGATCCCAGCCACAGGTGCCCGTCCTTCTCAGAGACGTCGCTCAGGGTCACACCCTTGGCCGCCGTCAGCTCCTCCACCGCCGCGCCGTCTACACCGAGCCGGACGCCAACTAGATGCTTCATTGGAGGCGCCGTCGCGTGGAGCCGCGCTTTCTCCTGGTTCAGCGCTACCCAATAGCCGCCTTTGGCGTCGCGCCTCACGTTGTCCGGGTACCCAGGCAGATCAGCAAGGAGCTCGTAGTGACCGGCCTTGGGGCCCTTGAGCCAGTACCTGAACGCCTGGCACGGCACGGTGTGCGCCACCACGACATGCGTCCTGTCGGCGCTGATCGCCACGCCGTTGGGGTACGGCAGGTCGGCCTTGAGCACGGTGACTTGCTTGGTCCGCGCGTCGTACTTGAGCAGCCGCCCCGTCGCGTCGGCGTTCATCATGATCTCGGTGTTGAACCTGCGCGGGTACACGGTGCTGCTGTCGGTGAAGTACACGTCGCCGGTGGCCTGGTCGACGTCGAGCCCGTTGACGAAGTGGAACGGCAAGCCGTCCGCCGCCTGGGTCGCCAGCACCTGCGCCTCGCCGCCGCTGGGCCCGACCTTCATGAGCCCCATGTACGCGTCGGCGATGTAGAGATCGCCGGTCATGGCGAAGAACTGCAGCCCGAGGGGGCGGCCGCACATGCTCTCCGTCTCCTCCGACGGCACCACGGACGCCGTGCACAGCGGGATCTTCCGGTAGTTCGCGCTGTGGGCGAACGTTGTCCAGCCGAGCGCGCTGCCGCCCCACTTCAGGACGCGGCCGTCCGAGACACCGGCGAAGGGACCCTGCCCGCGACGGTCGAAGGCGAGGCTCTCGGCGCCTGTGACGCCGTCGGGCAGCGGCAGGTGGAAGCTCCAGTGCGTGGGCGTGGTCTTGATCGGCTCGGCGGCGCAGAACGACGCCGCGAGCAGGAGCGCCAGGGCGACGGCGAGTAGAAGCGACGACGCGCGTCTGATGCGCCCCATCTCGATTACGTTGTGAGTTTGGCCGATGGAGCTACGTACTTTGGTTTGATGCGACGGCGAGGCGTGCAGAGATAGGTGCCGTTTTATAGGCCTGGCGGTGCGCGAGACACGGCGGGTCCTACTTGTTTTCGTTTCAAGGTTGGGGTTCCGATCCGATATGTTGGTATATTGGTACGAGTACGACTCCAGTCCCGTTTGTTTGGTCGCTGTCCTTGTCCGACTCGCTAAGTGATTTGCGCTAGCCCAATTAGCTCGCGCCGTCGCGGCACAATGCATGGCGGTGTCCTAGCAGTCTTGGCAAGGGCTGATGTTTGTTAGGTCTTCGAAGGTTTACACCAAATAGGAAAATATATCATTTTCAGGGAAATAGTAAATTAAATCTACTAATACCTACCCCTTAGCCGGCACAAACACTCCTCACGCCGTCCAAAGGCCTCACGCCAGACCCTCTATAAAACCCAGGCGTCTGCGCTTTCTGGAGCCAACAGAAGCAGCCGAAATTCGATTCGCCGCTCCAACCTTCATCGTAAGCAATCTGCCGGGCATCGCAGCGATCTCGAGAAAGGTCGGTTTCCCTTTCCTTTTCGCAGTTGATTACCGTTCGCTAGTTTTGATCTGTGATCGTGTCAAGAAACTCAGTGCTGCTGATTTTAATCTGCTTCTTTTGTCCTGTGAGGATCCATGTATTCTCATGTAACATGTTCTCCTCCTTGTCTGCGTCCACAGGCGGGAAACGATGGCGCGGTGGCGACTTCGCCCTGGACAGAGCCAACGGACCTAATGGGCGCAAGGAAAAGCTGCTGAAGGATGCACGGAACATGCTCGCCGGCCCCAGGAACTGCTGGCGGGAGGCTTACCGGAAGCTGTTAGCTAGCTGCGGCGAGATCATGGCCGACAACGACAACAAGAGGAAGTCGCGCCTGGCCTGGCACCTCATGAATTGCTACCAGGAAGACTCCGGGCGGCCACCGCTCCCATCCTGCCCAGAGGCATCTCTGAAGATTTGGTCTACCTCGAGTTCAACACGCAGACCAACACCATGTGCCACCGATTACAGTAAGTTCTTTTCTCTCTCTTAGTATTCAATTATAGATGATATTTGTTTTGGCTTTGCTACGGTACACCTATTACCTTGCAAGAGGTAAGACTTCAAAGTAATCACAACCCTTGATTTTTTAGAATAAATAAAACAATTTAATAAAATAAATCAACTCAAACTCTGCTACTGTTCTTTTTGATTCCAGAGCTTCGCACTTTTTTTTATCTATGAAGCGTTTGTTAGAAATCATAGCATACCTTTACTAGCGATAAAGACCCTATGCTAGTGAATTCACCAGAAGGAAGTATAGAAGTATTTAAGGGGGTAGATTTCAAGGTTAGTCATATCGTGTTGAGAGCCCCGTTATCCTAAATGGTTTTAAGCGGCCGTCTAAACGGGTTTAGACGGTAAACGATAGGGTGCCGTGGAGTTTAGGCTCTGGGCGGGCAATTAAACGGGTTTCCGCCTAGACGGTCAAAGACGGAATAAACGTTGAAAACGAATCAAAACGGAACGGGCGGGGAGACGGGTCTGACGCCGAAACGGTCGTCTCCCCGTCGCGTTTAGGTGATGGCCGCCCAAATCGACAAAGGCGGGAGCAGCAGGCGGGAAGGGAATGGAGGAGCGGGACATTTGGCGGGAGGAGTGGGAGGCGGGATGGGTAGGGAGACGCGTGCGACGGATGCGGTGGAGGCAGTTCCGCCCGCGACCTCCGCCGGCCCCTGCGGCAGCCGGTGGCGCCCCCCTCGCAACACCGACGTCGCCCGGGCGCGGCCCCCGCAGCAGCTCCGGCGAGGAGCAGCCACGCGCCGACGAGGAGGTGAGAGCAGCCGTCTGCTGGCTGCGTGACGGAAATGAGAGAGCGCCGGCGGCCGGCCCCGTGGAGGAGTGGAAGGCGATGCCGTGGTTGGGCGAGGTCGCCACGGCGCAGGGGAACCACACAAGGCCGCCCTCATCGGCTTCTTCTCCTCCCCGCCGAGAGAGAGAGAGAGAGAGAGAGAGAGAGAGAGAGAGAGAGAGAGAGAGAGGTGTGCGGTGGAGAGGGATCCTGGGAACGAGAGGATAGAAGAGAGAGAGAGAGAGGGGCGTGCGGTGGAGACCGGTTGGGTGGGGGAGAATAATAGAAAGAGGGTATGCCACGTGGGTCCAAAACTGCTGAAACTTGCTATAGTAACAAAACCGTTTAATCCGTCTAGACACCGTCTAAACGGCGTCTAAACACTCTAAACGCTAAACGGAGGGTCACCGCCCGTCTACCGTTTAGCGTCTACGAAAACATGGGTTGAGAGCATCGGGTATAGACCTTATACTAGGTTTGGATTGGATGAAGCAACACACCGCAATGATTCAATGCAAAGAGAAAGTGGTAATTCTGACCTCAACGAAAGGAGATCGAACAAGCTCCAATCGAGCTCAACACCGCCTCTTGCTCCAAGCCGCTAGGGAACCGGGCAAATTCCCAAGAAAACAAGAATCCCGCGGCTTCTTCAAGGATGAAGTGCCTCTAGATGCAATCACCAATGCAATGCACTTCTATCACTCTCAATCTCACCAAGAATTCGAGTTATGGATGGAGAGATGAGTGGAGGGGAGTCTCACTTGCTCACAAGTGTGTAGGAGTGTTCAAATGTGCAAGAGAGAGGGCTAGGAACCGGCCATCCAAGTATATATAGCCCACCTCACGAAATGGAGCCGTTGTGCTTTGAAATGGGCTCTTTGCGATTGGCCGGACGCGCCTTGCCGGACTCACCGGCCGAGTCCGGTCGTGAGTCCGATCACGTAGAGTCGGTCACAACCGACAAGGTTCTGGCCCTATATATGTGCATCGGGCCGTCTTGCGCCCCGGCGTGACCCGTCGTGCTTGTCTGCCGTCTTTAGCACGCCGTCGTGCGCCCCCGTGCGCCGTCTGCGGCGTGCCGTGCCGCCGGGCGTGCTCGTGCTGGCCGGCGGCGAGGCGCCGCGGCCCGTGGCCGGTTTGCCGTGCCGTGCCGCCCGTTGGGCCGCGGTACCCGCCGCGGGCACGGCGAAGCACGGGCGTGGCGGACGGCGGGCAAGCGGCGAGCACGGATCTGGCGGGGCGAAGCGCGCTGGATCCATGAAAGAAGGAGATTCGCCCGAATCGATGAGACATGGGGAGCTCGAGTGTCGGCAGCCGCCGGCCGGCCCGGCGGCGCTGCGTAGACGAGGGCGGCGCTGGCCGGGCGAGCGGACGACGGGCGCGCGGCTGGAAAGCCTTGGCCTTAGCGGCCTCCATGGCGAAGGGCGGGCGGGCGGCGCGGACATGCGAGGGTGGCGCGCTGCCATGCGAGCCATGGAAAGCGCGCGGCGTTGCGGAGAGACTCGCGACTGCGAGAAGCGAGGAGGCGCCGCGGGGACCGGTGGAAAGGAACGGCGTGGGCGGCAACTTGTTGTTTTGGGCTATTAACTTCTTGGGCTGTTGCTTAATTTGTACATCTTGTTGTGGGCTGTTGCTTGAATTAAAATCACGGGCCACCGGGTCGCGGCGTCCGCGTGACGGGCCTCGTGCAGGGTGGCGGCCCGTGCACGGCACTGTACCCGTGCCGGCCGGGCGGGCCCGTGTACCGGGCCGTGCCGTGCTCGGCCGGGCCAAAAGAGCGGGCTACGGGCCGTGCCCGCCGGGCCTCGGGCTGCATGCACATATATACCCGCCCCATCACCGCGGCTCCTCCATGCGTCCGATCACGGTTCGGCCGAGCACCGAAGCGTCGGACGTGGTTCCGGCCGACGCGTCCCGCCAAACGCGCTGCTGAGCTCTCGCGACGCGACCGGCCGGAGCCACCGGCCGGTCGCGTCGGCCGCCGCCGCCGTCGTCCCGTCACCCCGTCTTCTTGAATTTCTTCGTTTGTCGTCGTCTTTGCTTCAACCTTGCTTCGCCTCTTGCCATGGGTTGCCAACACGTCAAAGATGATCAAGATATCATGCATGTTAGCTTGTCGAACGGTTAGGCAAGATCGAAGTTAGTGCTCTCATTGTCCTAAATGCAATATGCAAGTCAATTGGACCTAGAAGCACTTCACCAAAGGATTGTCGCGCATCCCCTCTTGATAGTCGGCTATCTATCCTATAAAGTGATCACACGCTCTATCGTGTCTTGATCACCGAAGGAAAAACCCTATCAAGATACCTTTGCCTTGATCTCCCGGGTTCCTCTCAAGCCGATCACCGAGCTTGACGATCCATCATGTCCACCATCTTTGTCCATGTTCATGATCATCATGCTCCTTGTCATCCATCTAATCCTATCTCAAAAGTCATACTTAGATCAAAGGATTAGTCCAACAAGTGTGTCATCAATTTCCAAAACCAAACATGAGATTTCAAAATTGGTTTGGTAGGGATGGATAAGCTAATAGAAGGGACTAGATCCATACAAAGGGAAATTAAAAGTGTTAGTGAGTCTATATCTTTAAAGATGAAGGATTTGCAGAACACTGCTGATAACATTGGGAGTCATACTAACAAGTCACTGGAGAACCAAAATAAACTAATGAATGGACGGGGCCGGGCCATGGATGTGATGGATAAGCTAACAAAAGAGACGATCTATGCAAAGAGAAATTAAAAGTGTTAGCGAGTCCATGTCTTTAAAGATGAAGGATTTGGAGAACATTGCCGATAACATTGGGAGTCTTGCTAACCGGGGTGCACCAAGTTACCGAGTAGTGAATTTGTGTTGCGTGCTCCCTAAATTGGATGGTGATGCAAGAAGAACACAAGAGATTTATCTTGGTTCGGGACAATGAATGCCCTACGTCCGGTGTGTTGCGGAGCTTGTGCTATCTTGCACCGAGGTGCTCGTGGTAGGGGTTATGTAACACCCGTGTTTTTGCACCATTTTAAAATTCACTAAAAATTTGAACTTTTTCGAATTACAACTAAAACTTGATTTATTTACCGCTAAACCAAAAACCCCCGTTTTTTGAAAACCTGCATTTCGAACTTTCACCATATAGAAAATTAGGAAATCTTGTTTGTTGCTTGATAAACTCTATGGTGACCACGGATGTAAGGTAAGTCCTAGATTCAAATTATGGAAAATATGATGCATGAGTAATGATTTACAAGTTACCTCAGGGAATAAAACACCCGAACCTCGTGTGTACAAAAATATATATAAATATTTTTACGAGCACAACAAATAATTATCTTCGACCATAAAGTCGTAGAGGTACAAATGTGCTTGAGAAAATATTTATAATATATATATATATGTCATACACGAAATAATGAGAGAGAGGATATGTGTGTATATACATATATGTCTAATTATACAAGTGACCTTGGAAATATTTTCCATGAATTAAAGTCATGGGAAAACATGAGAGCTTGTATAAATATTGATGACATATAATTGTTTACACATATAAAATAGTGGGGAAAGAATAAAGGGAGAAAGGGAAATAGAAAAGGAGAGAAAGAAATCAAGAAAGGAGCTCTCGGGCTCAATCTCTTCCCTCTTCCCTTCTCCGGCCCGGCCCACCGAGCCCCTTCCCTTCCCTCCCTTTTGCGCTCGCGCGGCGGCAGCCGCCCGATGAAAGCCGGGCCAATCGGCCCATTCAGCCCAGACGGCGAAGCCCGGCATCCCACCCCTTCTCACCTCACGCTGCCGGCGAGGACCCACGGCGCCCCGTCGTCTTCCACCTCGCGACCCGGCCGACGACCACGGCACGGGGAGGCCCCTTCGTGCTTCCCGCCGCCCCGACCGTCTGGTGGAGTAGGCCGGAAACACGGCGGCCGGCGTGAGGCACGAGGCGCCCGCCCGGTACGCCTCCAGCCGCACCCAGCGCACGGCCGACGGCCACCAAGGCCTACAGCGCCGCCACAAAGCGACCAAGGCTGCCACGGCGAGCCCCGGCGAGGAGGCCAGGCCAAGCCGGTGTCTTTCGCGACGAAGACGGCGGCATAGTGCCCTCCACGATCCTCCTAATCGGACACCGAGACGGCGACATGCGCACGGCAAGGGTCAAACGCACAGTCACCACGAGCCAGCTCGGGCATTGCCGCCATGGCGCCGCCGAACCGCCACCGTGGATGACGAGGCGCAACGATGACCAGCTCATCAACGCTGCGGATGCCGGCCGCGGGGCTACCGGGAGCCACCGGAGGTCGTAAATGGCTCGACGAGCGGTCGGAAAAAAGATCTCGTGGAGGTGGAGTTCTCGCCGGCCGAGAGCCGGCCGCGGCGAGGCTATAAATAGCCTCCCCGGCTCACGATCGAGCACACCAATCCCCTCACGAGCTCCGCCCCGACTCGGAACACACGGTGCTCGCCTTGGCCACTCTCCTTCCCCTCTCCTCCGCGCGCGTTCCCATTTTCCCCAACCGGAACTCCGCCCAGCGCCACGTGCTAGGTCATCCCGTTCCGCCGTCGTGATCGTCGTGGATCAAGGTGGTCGGTCGGTGAGTCCTCCGAGTCCTACTCTTTCAATTGCCCCCTGCTTTCTCGGTACTGCGCCTTGTAGCCCGGTGTCCGAGCCGCCCGCCATTGAATCCGCCGTCGCCGCCCGCCGCCCGAGGGAGACGAGCTACCCCGCCGCCCGGACCTACCCCAATGGGTTCGGGACCGCGAGGATGCCGACAAGCCCCTCGCGGCGAGGGGTAGGCCGGAGATAGCCACTCCGGCGAGCTTTCGGGCGGAGCGCCGCCGCCGTACAGAGGGCGGACGGAACGACCCCGACGCCGTCCTAACGGCCGCGTGACGCCGTCACCCATCGGCGAATGGGAAGTCGACACGCCACCTCCCGTTCCCCACCGTCCCCGATCCGTTAGGGCAAAACGGTGTAACCCACGTGGAGCTAACGTGGCTGCCACCGTGGTGTCCAAATGGACCCACGTGGTGTCCACGCCGTATGGATGCGGTTCTGTGTACACAAGATCAATTGCTAGGTCTACCCGTAATTGTACACACAAATGTTGTAAAAAAGACCTTCCCATGTCGAAAAAATTCCTAGAAAATTTGTAAATTCATTATTTGATTTATAGAATTTTATCATGTAATTAGTTCCAATGTTATTACATGATAAAATTATATTATAATATTACCTAATGATTTAATTAGGGATTAATATTGTAAATTCCATATCTCATGCAATATAACCCCGTTTCGCGTGAAACGACTTCCATAATTTATCTAAAATCTAGCTCTATGCATCTAACCCGTTATCACCATAATGTTCTATGTTTGTTTTGCATGTCATAGTTCAAGCTAGGTTATCGCCGATCGCGAAATAGCTTCCGTCGACCCGGATTAGGAGCTTCATCCGGATCAAGAGACGATCAACGCCGGTCCGATTCGTAAGAACCTCCCGTGCAAGTCCTTACCCCCCTCTTAATCATGACCATAATATAAGGTTAAATGATGATATAATATGGATAAGTAAGATCAATGTAACCCAAGTAATAAAGTGAACCCTCCAACAAAAAGGTGAGTGGTGATTGTCTACATGGAGGTGGACTAATCACAATCGGGGATGAATCCCGCGGAGAGATGCTCGCCTCCCTAAGGACCGGTTCATAGACCTTCTACCTAGTGCGATATTTCGTATGACCACACATCGTTTATGGGACGGCTTGATTCACACCCCGTTGGGTTGAGGTATAATTGGGATCCAAGGTGGCCTGAGCAGTAAACGATCGATTAGGAGCGCACATGGGGAGAGTGGCCCCATGGTCCTGGCGTGGATGCTTTGAAAGTGGTCTTCCACGGAAGTGTTTGGGCGCGGTGGCGCAAGTGCTAGAGGCACATATTGATGATTTGAGATTGAGAGTGGTGTTGACGGTATAGGTTGGGTAATTAGGTATTACCGTAAAGCCGCGGGTGATTTGGTATCACCATATTGTCTAGGGTGATGCGTCATCCTTGTGGTGGCGTGTTGTCCTTCCAACCCCCCGAGAAGTCGTGGTGAAGATTATACCAACATACCTAGAGTAGCACTCAAGCGGGTACGGATCTCGTTAGGTCCAGCCGTGGAAGCCATGACGGTGGCGGAGGCAACACCTATCGTGTGGGGAAATTTGTACAACCTCTGCAGAGTTATTTAAATCTATTCGAATAGCCACGCCCTTAGAATGGGCGGATGCTAGGCAAGAACATCTATGATTAGATATAACTAACCTTTTGAGATATGTGAAGGTGATGGTAAGATGAGATAATCCCGGGAACTAGTAAGAGCAGTTTTTAGAGACTCGCTAGGGCCCAAACCCTTAATTTACCAAACCACCCTTGGTTTGGACTTCTGCCGAGTACCTTTGTACTCACCCCTCTGCTTTTTACGTACATCGGCACGAGAAAGAAGGTAAAGTCGCCAAGGTAAAGGATACGCGTGCGTAGGGAGCCGTAAGACGATCGAGTAGGAGTAAGGTCGAACCCAATTCCTATCCACTATCAAGATGCCCGTGGAATAAGGAGAAGTGCCCAGACGATATACCAACGCCGCAGTTGGCTACTCGATATTCATAACCCGGCTAGGTGTCACTTCGTCACCACTGTAAGATCTTCTATCCTATACATTTCTTGCTCGGTATTATTCATATAACTGATTTCTCACTACTGTGGATCGCTAAACGTATTGGTAGCGTGATCCTGGCGCCAATACGCGTGATTAAAAGTCCCATTAAAAGTGGGGCGTGACAGGTTACAAGCAGATGACGAGGGAATTTTCCTAGGTCTTAAGAGAATGGTTGAAGCTAAAAGCGGAGGATGAGAGGGGAGCAGAGGCTGGAGCATGCCTCTGCCTGCTCGATCAGGTCGTGGTCGTCTCCTTTTATAACCGATAACTGAAGGAGAGGACCTAGGTTACATGCATGCGATTTTTTTTATTTCAGATTGGTACAGCTGAGTCCTGTGCATATGTTCGAGCCATGTTCATCATTGTGGAAGTGTCCGAGCCCTGTAGCGGCGTGCAGGGTCGAGATTGATTGGCAGAGATGGATAAGCTAATAGAAGAGACTAGATCCATACAAAGGGAAATTAAAAGTGTTAGTGAGTCCATGTCTTTAAAGATGAAGGCAATCAGAGATGAGTCTGAAGATTGAGGCTGATTTGGTAGCGATGGATAAGCTAATAGAAGAGACTAGATCCATACAAAGGGAAATTAAAAGTGTTAGTGAGTCCATGTCTTTAAAGATGAAAGATCACTACCAATCAGGAAGAACAGATTAAAGGGCAATTAGAGATGAGTGAGAAGATTGAGGCTGGCTTGCAGGGTGGATAAGCTAATAGAAGATACTAGATCCATACAAAGGGAAATTAAAAGTGTTAGTGCGTCCATATCTTTAAAGACCAAGGCAATCAAAGATGAGTGGGAAGATTGAGGTTGGTTTGGTAGGGATCTTTAAAGATGAAGGCAATCAGAGATGAGTGAGAAGATTGAGGCTGGTTTGTAGGGATGGATAAGCTAATAGAAGAGACTAGATCCATACAAAGGGAAATTAAAAGTGTTAGTGCGTCCATGTCTTTAAAGATGAAGGCAATCAGAGACGAGTGAGAAGATTGAGGCTGGTTTGGCAGGGATGGACCTTGGACGGACCTTGGCTAAGCATCAATCGCGTGTGGTGGCGGCACACATGGTCTTGGGCAAGTGATTTTTGCGCGGGAGCGGCGGCCACAGGCGTGCGACGCCCTGGGGGAGCACGGCGGCTTCGTCAGGTGGACCATGAAGGCAGCAGGCCTTGGTGAGTGCGCGGGGCCACAACAGGCGAACCTCGGTCACGAAGCGGCGTGGCGCGTGTGTGCAGCCGTCACCAACTATCGGTAGTATCGACAATTTAGGTTGGTAGTACCCATGTTGAGGCATCTTTTTGAAAGCATAATCCCTCATCCATACTATGAATTGGACGTTCCATATATGTTTTTTAACCATCTTGACGAGAGGAACACAATGGTATGTCCGTTTCTTATTTTGACAACTTCATAAAATGGAAAACTTTGGTTGTCAATAGGTAACATTCAATATCAAAATCATTTTATTTTAAATCTACCATGGAATATCTCTAGCTAGCACATTTATTGGTATTACAAATTTAATAGTAATAGTATATAATCCTGATGAAAGTAATAGAAATTTAACGTAAGAATTTTTTATATATTTTAGAAAAAGGGAATAATGCTTGGATCAACAATTAAATTAATATAATTTGATCAAAACCAAATGCATTTGTTTTCCATCGCCACTACTTTGTGCCGGATTATGAGCATAGTCACTAGAAAATAATAATCTAATTCCGAAGCAATAAGAGTTTAGTTTTAAAAACAAACTAAAAACTATACACCTTTGAATCTTTTATGGAGTTTATTTTGATAATGTCATGCATGATTTGGAATTTCAGACTACAACAAAGGAGCTACAATAAGCTTTTTCTTTCTTTTTAGCATCGGGAGGCACGGGCCACTAGCCCAGCCCATCAGCACACGTATCTTGGGCAGATGGAGATCAAGGGGGCCCAATGAAATAGGATTCGGCCCTATTCTGCAAGCTGGAGAATCAATCTAAGCTTCGCGTAATCGCGTGTCAACTGTCACCCTGAGGCTCACCGGCGGGCGGCGGCGGCGGCGGCGCTGCGCACCAGGCACAAAACCACCTTCTTCCCTAGAGAAGACCCACCACACCCCCGTGGTGCGGCGATGCCCAGCCAACACCTCGCGCAACTACGCCATACTATAGTCGCCGCCGCCATAGATTGGAGTCCAGGGAGGATGAGAGAGAGAACTGCGGGCGAATCTGCAATGCTCCTTTGGCTTCGAGACGACGGTGAGCTCGTTCTCTCTCTCTCTCTCTCTCTCTCTCTCGCTTATCGCGGATTCGCCGCATGCTGATCCGTAAGTAAACCCGTAATCCCCATGGCATTCCTCCAACCGTATTTTGGAATGGCGCTATTGAGTGCTCTCTGCCGTTCTCTAGGCTGCGTGCTTATTACTAGCATTTGTTGCATTAGGGATGGTGGCAATTAGTCGACCAACTTTGCTCTCTCTCTCTCTCTCTCTCTCTCAGAGTCTACCAGATTCTAGGTGAAAATCCCATTAGAGTTAAATAGAATAGTTATTAAAAAATCTTTGTACTACAAATTTTACAATTAGATGTGTCCATTCCCATCACGGGAGGTAACATGGTTTTTACCCGAAAAAAATGTCTGTTTAGCTCTTGGAAGTTGCAATGACACATGTCACACATTTGACTAGTTGATGAGTACAAGAGGGATATACTTTGTGAAATGATAGTGTTCACAGTTCATGGGGCACAAGAAGAGAAAGTAGATGGAAATTTGAGGATAAGTGTAGTACCTTACACCCTGTAACTTCTGCTTGCCTCCTAATTTGCTCAGTTTTGCAATACAAATGTTCAGGCTAGCCTTACAAGCACCATAAAAGTCCTCAAAAAAAAAAAAAAAAAAAAAAAAACCAAAAAAAAAAAAAAAAAAACTAGGCGATCCGCGATATAACACTTTGACATGTCAGTACTATCAGAGGCACAGCTTCCTGATGATTGGAATGTGGTTACACAGAAGAAATTAACTGACATGGCTACTTGCCAGCATTCTTGTTTTCATGTTGTCTAGTGAAAATACCTTATTTTCTTGAGAAGTGTTGATTGAACCATCTAAGTTGTAGATTCATACATTTGGTGTATGGAACCTATAAGGTATAATGCTCTTGAAGCAGCATTCATAATTCAAATGAAGATCTGTAAATGAAGAAAAGAAGTATGCAAATGAGAAATCAGAATAATTATTTTTGCTGAACAGAATTGCAGATCTTATATATTCAACAGCGAGCTGCCCTAAATTCAATAATGAAGTATGAGATACTATTATCAACATTTTGATAAATGTGTTAGTACCCTGGGTACTTTATGTTGATGTTGTAAACTTGTTGCTATGCACGCATGGGGAACTTGCTTTCGTAACACAGTTAAAACCTCTTTTGGTTTTCCCTGAGAAGATATGACTTAGCCATGGTTGGTGATCTGAAGTAAACTGTTGCCGACAGGCTTTTTTGAAAACATTAAACATTAGGTTTTCATGATTGTTGTTTCATTTTAGTTTGCTTGTTGTACTGTAAATGACTATTTCTAGTTGCATTATTCTTAGATATACTGCTACTTGTCAAACACAAAGGTTTAAATCTTGCAAGTACTACATTGCAGCTGATATTCTGCAGGTTTGTATATTGGTTCTTTATGATTACTGCTTGACATATAAAGTTTCAAGCATAAGTATGCGCAGCGTACAAAATTGATGGAAAAATGAGTATGCAGCTATTTGCCAAGAATATTTTTTGAGCTTGCTGTTATGTGTGTGAAACAGTAGGTGAAGATTCATCTAGTCCGTACTCTGTTGTGTTGCTATGATGTGTTTATAATAATGTTCTTCTTATGCTCCAGTCGGTCATGGTACTATCATCTTCAATCTCTATGGTTGGTACATGAGAAATTTTAGGCCAATCTTCACCATCATTTTCTTTGCAGCTCTTTGTTAGCAGTGGGCATTCTTTGATGTACAATTCTTTCAGTGATTGTGGCAGGCCCTGTTCTGGCAAGTTTGGTATAAGAGGACAGTTCAAAATGGTCATAGCTGCCAAACAAGATGCTACTTCTATGCCAGGAGGCAAGCATCTTAGGTTGCTACAATGGAAGATCTCCAACTTTTTCAGAGTGGCAGGAAGCTTTACTGGAAAATATTGAAGGCTGGCACAATTAGTTATGGCAAGATTTATCATTGAGGATATCTCATCAATCTCTTGAAGAAGAGGATTGATTAGATTGGGGCACGAGCTGATGCGTAGATCTTCAAGCATGGAGGGCAGCAAACTATGCTGTTGGGATGGTTTCAGTTTCGGACAATCATAGATATGAATAC
Organism: Hyparrhenia diplandra; assembly: GCA_015847255.1. Classification (NCBI taxonomy): domain Eukaryota; kingdom Viridiplantae; phylum Streptophyta; class Magnoliopsida; order Poales; family Poaceae; genus Hyparrhenia; species Hyparrhenia diplandra. The sequence goes on along the minus strand of JADLZK010009198.1, from coordinate 144,212 downwards.
TCTTGAGAGCAGTCAGGGCTCTGAATCCTTCAACTGGCAGGTGAGTTAATTCTGGGCAACCTGTGATGGTTAATTCTTGGAGTGCTGATAATTTCTGGCAAAGCAGTCCTTGCTCTAATGATGTAAGATTTGGGCACTGGTGAATCTGTAGGCATACCAATGATGATGAAACTTGAGAGCTTGGCGTATGTATTTCTGGAAGAATAACGAACCCTGTTTCAGAAATTTTGAGCTTCACTACTGATGGTGGGAAAGATGGGAATTCTTCTAGTAGTGGGCACTCAGTCACTGCAAGTTCTGTGAGCATTGGAAGCAACTGACCATCTTGTACAGAAGGCCAACCTTTTAGGTTAGACATATCTTCAAATATGAGTTCCTTCAGTGATGGAAACCCCTTGACTTCACTGGTCCCTGAAAACTCTTGGTTGATGTGAACAATGGCATGGAAACCCCCAATATCTAAAAACTTGAGTAAGGGGAGTACTCCAAGCGCTGGTAGAACTGAACAGTTTGTACAGTCAGACAGGTGGATGGTTTGCAACTGAGTTAGTTTACTTAACCAATTTGGAAAATATAAGCCTGCAAAGGCCTCGACTGTCAGCTCGCTGAGTTCATGATGTGGTTGGAGGTGTTCAAGTATCTTTATGTCTTTATCTGCTGTTTTTGAAGTCAAACGCCTCCTTTCAGACCATATAAGGTGTAAATTGTTGATGTTTCTCTTCTTCATTAGCAAAGCTTCATTAGCCTCTTCCACACTAGCCACGCTCTCAAGATTCTTAATGCAGATATGTCCTGTGATCCCCTTCATCGCCTTCAATTCAGTGATCTTGTATCCTTTGTCCTTACGGACAACAAATTCCTCCAGCTGTTGAAGGCAAGTCAAGTTCCCTATTCCAGCTATACCAGTGATCAACTCTGTCCTTGCTTCTAGCCATCTAAGATTTACGAGATTGGTTATGGTCTTTGGGAGGTAATCTAGTGCATTGCAGTTTTGCAACTTCAGTGTTTGCAGGCTGAAGAGCCTACCAATTGATGAAGGCAACATTGCTATTCCAGTGCCTGAAAGATTCAAATATCGAAGCAATTTTAAGTTGCAGATAGAATCAGGCAGCTCAGTAATGTCTCGTCGGTTCAGATCAAGCACATGAAGGTACTTCAACTTGAGGAACAGATCACTGGGTATAGAGCTTGTTATGGATTTGTATCCATTTAGTAGTAAAAGTGTCCGAGCTCTCTCAAATCCAAGGAAAGCTTCAAATGGGGTCTGGCTTCTGTTGTCACAAGAGAATGATAGATGCTTGGCACTTCTTGCAGGGCTGCTGCTGTGTGGGGGATCATGCAGTCTTAGTCCTTCATCCAATCTTAGGCATTCATCAATTGAGATAGACTGTGCTAGGTCATGCATGGCATCATGCATTACATATCCACTTTTGTGACATTGGAAGAATGATCTGCTTTGTAATTCATCAAAGTAGCCACTCCCAATTTCTTCAATCTCTCTCCTTCCTTGAGGCTGAATGAACCCAAGGGCCATCCAGATTTGAACCAACCTTCTTTTCTCAAAGACATAATCTTTGGGAAACACTGAACAAAATGCAAAACATTGCTTCAGTGTGGCTGGCAAATGGGTATAACTCAATCTCAGAGCTGGCAATATGTTGTTCCTGTCTGATGGCAATTCCCATATTTCACTCTTTAATATTTTCTTCCAATCTTCCTCTGCATACCTGGTACATAGTAAACTGCCTACTGCTTTTGCAGCTAGTGGCAGGCCTTTCAATTTCTTCACAATGTCCCTGCCTATTATTTCCAATTCTGGGTGTGAACTGGAGTCACCTTCTACAAATGCGTGTTTCTTGAACAACTGCCAGCAATCATTGTTTGATAGCTCCTTTAGATGGTAAGGAGTCATCCCGCCCATTAGTATCCCCACATTTTTGTTTCGTGTGGTAATTATAATCCTGCTTCCCTTTCCACCGCTAACTAGAGCACAGCGATATCTGTCCCATTTTTCAGGATCCTCATTCCATACATCATCAAGGACTAGAAGAAATCTTTTACCTTGCAGCTTTTTTGAGAGGTCTTCTTGAAGCAGGTTCATGTTTGTTGTGGCTGATGAGAACCCACTAGTAACTGATTCAATAGTTTCCTTGGTAAGCTTCATCTCATCAAAATTTTCGGAAACACACAACCACACCCTTAACTGGAAGTGCTCCTTTACTCTTTCATCATTGTAGATGAGCTGTGTTAGAGTCGTCTTTCCTAGTCCCCCCATGCCCACTATGGGAATAATAGAAAGGTTGGCATGGCCTGAGTTACTATTGGGGGCCAGCAACATCTTCACAATGGTTTCTTTCTCTTCTTCTCTTCCAAACACACTTGAGTCATCGATCAGTGAACTTGTTTCCGGCCTCTCCTTTATCTTCTGCCTGTCGGTCCCACTGTTCATGTTTGGACCAATAATCTGTCTTTCTTTGATAAGTCTATCTAGTTTCCCCTCAATCTTCCTTATTTGCTGCACTATCTTATGGTTAAATAAACAATTATTTAACCAAAAACAGCAGAAACAGCTTCTAACCTTCTTCAGATGTTCATGGTTGGATGGACCTTCTAGTTTGGATCGCAGAGTCTCAGCTGCATACTCATCAAGCAAGTCATCCATCTCATCCGCAACACCCTTGAGCTTGGCAAGCCAGCTGCGTGCACTCTTATCCTTCAATTGCCGCTCCTCCGCATCTTCAACATGAGATTGAATTGTTGACAGGATGCTCGATAAGTTATGCAGTTCTTCAGTGACGTCTTGAGGGAATTTCAGCTCTCCGATGGTAGCAGCAAGCACTTTCTCAAAGAGTGCCTGCATGAAGGCAGACAGTACAACCTCTCCAATCGCCATAGTGTTTTTTCTCCTTTTGGTTGTCTATTGTCTCTCTCTCGTAGCAATGCAAATGAGGAATGCTGATGAGGTGGTTGAGGCCTGAGGGCACACCGAGTTATCTCTGTACCATTGACCCTGAAGTCGTTGCTGCCTGTGTAGAATTTAATAACATATTTGCCAAAGAAATAAGTCTGATTTTTGGTCATGCCATTACAAGTCTGGCCAAATAGGTTCTGAAAGGACTTTTATCCTATTGGTGACGTCTGTATTATGGTCAATTGGATCATGACGTCTGGGCAAAGTTTATTTCACAAAAAAAAAAACGATACATTTATTACATATCATATGTTTCTTAAAAACAGTTTCTATGGCTTGTATAGTCGTTGCTTGATGTTTCACCACTGAAAATGTTTATGAAACATGCAGTGCTTGTGGAAACGAAGTGAATGAATCAATCCTGGCAACTTCCTGGAAAGGCGAATGAAAGGCACTTATTGGACTATATCGTTGCAGTGCCTCTCTAGTCAACGGTGTTTGGCAAATGCTGGATAGAAAATCTTGAAAAGGAGCTCCGTGTACAGGTGCACACCACTTAGCATCATTGACTGGATAATCAGGTGCACACAAGTCTCAGTTCATTAGATTAACATATCTGCTAGATACTATGTTAAGGTCCGTGCTTGCTTCCTGATGCTTGCTTGACGTGCTTCATGTTTCACACCAGCAAGTCCCCTTAAGTCTTTCGCGAAATGTGAAAGCACAAGAAGGCAGGTCGCTGTTTCTGCTGTTCTTGAAGAGTTTAGGTCAGTCTGGACATGTGGTTTCTTCTTCTTTTTTTCTTTCTCTCCGAGCTTTCTAACAAGTAACAACGGACGAGTTCAGGCACTTTTTTTTGTGGCAGCTGCTTGTTTATTAATCACAGTTGATTTAATAATGTAACTAATTTGGTTCTGTAAATGTTGCTACTTTGTTGACAATTCCAAAAAAAACTATTATAATAATAAACATTAAAAATTTCCAAGTCTTAAGCAGTTTGTCCATGTTTTCGATGTTGTAGGAAATCTGCTCACATTTTGTCAATTCGTCCGCTACACCTGGCTCGGTCCTTGGCTGCCCCCAGGATTTGGTTCTGGCCCATGGTTTCGGATTGCAATTTTCTACAAAAAAAAATATTTCTGATTTGGTCGTCGCCCATGGATGGTTCTGGAGTGCAATTTGGACAAAAATATTTTTTATTATATACATACAGTTTCTTACATTACATTTACAGCATGGAAGTTTACAGTACAGCCTTACATCAAGGTCCAACATCAACATCAATGCCCCGAAGGCCTGTACTGTAACTTAACCTACGCCTACCCGCCTAATGCGGAGGCAAAGCAGAGGCCCACAGGCCACCTTTTAAACTCGTCGCCCAGTGCTAGCCAAACGATGTGGCACAAAACTTTCGGCCCAGGGCACGCAAGGCCGAACGTAAGCGCCGCCAGCTATCTCGCTTGAAGGGTGGGGTAAAAAAGAAAAAGAAAAAGAAAAAGAAGTACAGAGAAGACCCAATCGTGCTTTGGTGGGCCCGGCCTAGCTCTTAAGACCCAATCGCACCAAACCCCTGTGGAATTTCTTATCCCCCCTCATCTCCTCCACCTCGACCTCGCGCGAGACGAGACGAACACAAGCATGGCCGGAGCAGCCGCCGCCGTGGCGTCCGGGATCTCGGCCCGGCCGGCCGCGCCGAGGATGGCCTCGACGGGGCGCCGCGCTCGGCTGTCGGTGGTGCGGGCCGCGATATCCCTCGAGAAGGGCGAGAAGGCGTACACGGTGCAGAAGTCCGAGGAGATCTTCAACGCTGCCAAGGTACCGTCCGTCCTCTCTCTCTCTGATTCCTTCGCTCTGCGACGCCTCGATGCCGTCCGTCATGGTCCCCCTTCGTTTCCGGGGAGCCTTGTGCCTTTTGAGGCGTGAATTCGGAAGAAGAAGACGTTGCTTGCGGTCAGCTGGGAAATGCGTACCCTTGTTCGTGGTTGTTGTGGAAATTGTGGTCAATCGGTTCGCTTTTCTCTTTCTGTATTTCCGCCAATGGGTTTGGTGGTAACGCAGTAAGAGGTGGATTGTCAAAGACGGGCTTGGGACATGGAAACCGGGGGATGGGAAAGGGTCTGGAATGGGGCCGGCATTGTGAGCTTGGTAAGGTCAACTACGCCCTTGGACCCAATTGGCACATGAAACAGCCATGCAAATGAAAGCAATCCCCTCTGTAAGCAATCCTACTGAGATAGGATTACCTAGGTGCTGCAAGCATTACTTTTGATGCGACAAACCGGTCAAATACCATACTTTATGCAGTTATTAATAGCCATTTCTTTGTGAGTCATGCTTTAGTCCTGAATCTGTACCTGTAATAAACTGCATAAAATGTGACTTGTCAGTACAACTCTGATTGTATCGTCTCCATGGCCAGTGTTAGGATCTTTTACCATTTGATTGAGTTCTGGATGTTTTATTAACTGATGTTCACTGTTTCTCAGGAGATGATGCCTGGAGGTGTTAATTCACCAGTCCGTGCCTTCAAATCTGTTGGTGGGCAGCCTATAGTGTTCGACTCTGTAAAGGGTTCTCGAATGTGGGATGTTGATGGGAATGAATACATTGATTATGTTGGTTCCTGGGGTCCTGCAATCATTGGTCATGCAGATGATAAGGTACATAATTGGATATGTTGGTTCCTGGCTGATATGTGTTATGTGAATATGAAGTATTTCATTATAATTCTTTTGTTAATCAATCTTTGATTTGCTTCTGTGTTTTCCTATCCTATAATGTTCTTTTATGATAGTTGATAGAGCAGTTTACTTCAATTTTTGTATAATACTTTATTGGATTATTGGACTAATCTCCATCCTGTTTGTGAATGTACTAAAATTTCTGAACCTCTATATGTATCATAAAATTTTCTTGGTCTGATTTTGTAAATCAAACTGGTGAAATCCATGATAGCTTTACTTCACCTTCAAATATTTGTCAACTTTTAGCATGATTTTTTGAACCACTATTGAATATTGGGGGAAAAAGATACTATATTTGATTCGACAACATATGGCTTAAGCTTGGTTGAGAATTGACAAAGTTAATTTCAAATCATCATACTTATATCTTGTTTGATTCAGGTGAATGCTGCTTTGATTGAAACTCTGAAGAAAGGAACTAGCTTTGGTGCTCCATGTTTGCTGGAGAATATATTGGCTGAGATGGTCATCTCTGCTGTACCAAGTGTCGAAATGGTCCGCTTTGTCAATTCAGGGACAGAAGCCTGCATGGGAGCACTCCGCCTTGTGCGTGCATTCACTGGGCGGGAGAAGATTATCAAGTTTGAAGGCTGCTACCATGGCCATGCTGATTCCTTCCTTGTCAAAGCTGGCAGTGGTGTTGCCACCCTTGGCCTCCCAGACTCCCTGGTGTCCCCAAGGGGCCACCTATGAGACTCTAACAGCACCTTACAACGATGTTGAGGCAGTGAAGAAATTGTTCGAGGACAACAAAGGGGAGGTTGCTGCTGTCTTCCTCGAGCCAGTTGTTGGCAATGCTGGTTTCATTCCTCCACAACCTGGTTTCCTCAATGCTCTCCGTGACTTGACCAAACAGGATGGTGCACTCCTGGTCTTTGATGAAGTGATGACCGGTTTCCGTCTGGCTTACGGTGGAGCTCAAGAGTACTTCGGGATCACACCTGACGTGACAACCTTGGGTAAGATTATTGGGGGTGGGCTCCCTGTTGGTGCCTATGGTGGGAGAAGGGATATCATGGAGATGGTTGCCCCCGCAGGACCAATGTACCAGGCAGGAACTCTCAGTGGAAACCCTCTAGCCATGACTGCTGGAATTCACACACTCAAGCGTCTGACAGAGCCGGGCACCTATGAATACTTGGACAAGATCACTGGTGAACTCGTTCGTGGGATATTGGATGTGGGTGCGAAAACGGGACACGAGATGTGCGGAGGACAAATCAGAGGAATGTTTGGCTTTTTCTTCACTGCTGGACCCGTCCACAACTTCGGTGATGCCAAGAAGAGTGACACTGAGAAGTTTGGAAGGTTCTACCGTGGCATGCTGGAAGAGGGTGTGTACTTTGCGCCCTCACAGTTTGAGGCGGGTTTCACCAGCTTGGCGCACACCTCCCAGGACATCGAGAAGACCATTGAGGCTGCTGAGAAGGTTCTGAAGCGGATATAGGGGTTCTGCTACAAAGTATGCAGAGAGCATTTTTCTCCTTTCTTACCTTCTTGTATTCTTAGTTCTATATGTTTCTGAGGTTTTGTATTGTGCAGCAGCAAGACAGCTTTTGTAGCTCCCTCTTTCTGAATTAGTGTCTTGTTTTTGCAATGGCAATAAATCTCTGGTCCACAATTACGGTTGATACTGATATTCAGATATAGAGTTCATCCTTGTGCTCAGCTGTTGTGTTGCGTGGGTGGGGTATATGGCTATATGCAATGATGCAAGGAGCAAAGCAGAGCGAGCAACCACAACCGCGCCCACCAAGACATCAGCAACGCATGGAACTCCTTAATTAGACCCATTTGATACAAATTACTGTGCACAAAGATCCCATTTTACATTCTTGTACACGATGGTAAGAGTAAGAGATGAGTAAAATTCCTGTTCACCAACCCACCCAGCCCAAGGCCCCAACCCACCACCGGCGATGAACAATTTGTGAGCCAGCTGAATTTATTCCCGTGGTCGTGCAATCCAGAGGGAACTCAGAGCGCGTAGCCGGGAAAGATAGTCACTGATTGCCAGCAGTGCTCTTGCAGATTGGCGGGTGGTCAGTATGCGCTGCATCTGTTCAAGAGTCTGCCTTCGCAGATCGTCAGCCTGCAAATACGAGATCTTTAAAGAAAACAGAGAAGAGAGAGACTTGGTTCTGCAAATTTACCATTTACAAGACATCAATCGACAAGAAAGAACATATAACTAAGGCCTTGTTTAGATGCCTAAAGTTTCAACCTTTTTCAGACTTTCCCATCAGATCACATTAAATACACCAAAATAGTCACTGTTTGGAAGCAAATGTAGGTAAAAAAAATAACTAATTACACAGTTTAGATGTACATCTGTTCAGACGATTCTTTTGCAGATCGTTAGCCTGCAAATGGTAGGATGATATTTACCACTAACAAACGAAACGTCTTGGTTCTGATGTGACATTCGGTTCTAAATATTTGCCATCTAAACAAGGCCTAAGGGGCAAATTCCATGGTCTGCAGAATGTGTTGTGTACCTCCTGTAGGAAGCTTTGTAGAGTGCCAAGCTTCCCAACTGCCGCCGCCATCTGCCCCGAGCAATCTGCAGCGTTACCAGAAGAACCAGCAGGATACAGGGATCCTGATGCAAGGGTTTCTGTAACCGACTGTTGCAGTGCTCTCACCCCATGTGAAAGACCCTCTTCAGCTTGTTGCGAGGACTGTTGCAGGCTGTACATACTTGCAAGCTGCTGTTCAGTAAGGGGTTCCAGATGACTTGCAAGCAACTGCATAAAAAGAAACCGGAAAGCATTTCAGCTTTGAAGTACATTGATGCCATAGCCAATAGGAGCAAGTGACAGAGACCATAAACCTTTACAATCTCTGACGGTCGAAATCCACCTAACCACATAAAACACCTCTCGACAGGGGTCTTCCACATTCCTGACAGCACGTGGAAAGCATCTCCCTTGGCTGCTACACCCTTAAGCCTGAAAGCTTCGCGGTAATGTGCCATGATGCTATCGATAATACGCCGAAGATCATCGTCACTGGCATGTGCATTGAGTGCAGCCCTCAGTTCATCTATCAGCTTATTGTGATCGTCTTGCCATCTAGCATAGTCCATGTCAAATGTCAAAGCACCTAGAAATATGGATAACTGTTTAGTTCAGGATACTGACCAGTGTGATCTAAACATTTGAAATAAACAAAAAACAGTAAATTACCATTTTCACTAGTTGAATGAGACTGGTCTCCTGGAGTAGGAATAAAAATGCCCTGAACAAAAAGAAAACAGTTTGTTCAACAGGAACTGCAGATCTTGTCGAAACCAAAATTCAGAAGATGAGTACATGATGACCATACTTGTTGCCGTGCACGCTGGAGCTCCTGCTCCAATTGACTAAGTTTCAGCCTGCTGTTCTCAAGTTGCTCGACATATGCCTGAAGATGAATAAATTGGAAGATTTTATAATTTCAGAGTAGTCCTTGTGCACAAGGAAAATACTATCCACCATCAGATACATGCAACTACCTTCTTTCTTAGACGGCTTTTCCTAGCAGCTTCACGGTTTTGTGCCAGACGGCGGAGTGCCTACCATTAAGTCAGGAAAAAGATCAGTCTGTAACAACAGGATCATCAGATGATCGCTTCAGTGAATGTGTAGAATTTTAATACCTTTTGACCTAGCTTATCCTTTGATTTGTTGCCTGAATCGGAAGCTGTAAGGGATACAAGCTGCCCTAGTTCCAACTGATAAGTAAACAAGCTCAGTATATATCAAGAATACAAGTAACGTTACTTGAAAGCAAATTAATTGCTTCGGTTGACATGACAATATCATCAGAATGGACAAATAACCATCTAATTTTTTTTTTTAAAAAAATAGGATTTGATACATAAAAGTTTTAAAAGACATGATTATCACAATACTTACAGGTTCTACTCACGTCAATGTTATGGTATGTCTAGATTTTTTTTTTTTTTAAAAAAAATAACCATCTGATGTTTTAGTAATGCACTGACCATCAACCCAAAAAAAAAAAAAGAAACACTAAACAGTAAGTACCATTTGATTCTTCTGGTCAGTATCTAGATCTGTTGAGGTATCAGTCCCGGGGCTAGCGTGAGCCATCTCAGACTCTTTCCCAGTTCTCAGTGTCTCCTGCTGTTCAGAACCTCTAAGCCACCAGATTTGGTTGTGCTTCTCTTAGCCGTACTTCTGACGGAAGTCCAACTTTATGTGCTGCAGCCTGCAGCACTTCCAAAATACAAAGCATAGGATGAATGGGAGACAAATCTGTAAATTTGAATGAACCATATTAAAAGCTTATGAACGAAACTGGGAACAGTCACCGACTCATCAGATATGATCAGAATATAACAGGCACACCTTACTCTAACTAGCAAGCTGAAGGAGATTAGTAGGCTGGATTCAACAAGGACTCTGAATAGAACAGAACTCTAACCAAGCTGCACATTCCAGCTTCAGCAAAGGAACAGAGACATAACCAATAGGCACGGCCAAAACTGAAGCTACTTGTTCAACAAAATTGTTCAGAACCAGGTTACATGAGCATCGAGAATTTAGCAGCTTACCTGTGATTGGGGTTGTGATGTCTTCCAAACGTATCTTGCAGATTGCTCAATGCCAGAAACCTGAGAGAGTCAGATTCTTTTGGCAAATGTGCAGTGCAGCTGAAAGTTGTAACTTCTGAAGCCTCTGTACATAGGTATAAATGTGCAGCATTGTAGAACAGAACATATATTCCAATATTCACCAGTCCTCCCAAGTCATATCTCTAGGCTTGCCATACGTGTCGTCCAACACGCATTCAGGAACCCACCATGAATGCGATCTATCACAGAAATGTGTAGACGGTGGCAAAACTTCTTTTCTCTCCACAAGGAGCGGCGTTGCAGGCTTCAGTGAACAAGTATGTCCACACCATAGCGTAGTGGCGTAGCTGCATGTGATGTGCCTCTGAACTTTTCATATTCTACTTACTAGTCATTCATTGGGGCTAAAGCTAAACGGAACCGAGTGGACTGGGCAGCAACCAAACCAGAGCTTGCTGAATCTGATGCAAAGCTGAGAATCTCGAGAAATCTATCCACAAAAGTTTGCAGAGGGTGCAGCCTGATTCAGAAAGTGTTGACGCCTGCAATGTCCACGTCCACTTCACACCCCAAACTCAACTACACAAGCTAGGGAAGAATCAAACCGTCTGTGTAGTGTGCGGCATGCTTATCGTGGGCGCCACGCTCCAAGATTCGTGCTACACTGCTGATGATTAAATTTAGGGGTTTGCTTTAGGTTATGTCATATAAGGGTAGAGTTGGGTGATTTAGATACAAATTTAGAATGTTATTTTAGATTGTCTTTACAATGGTATAAAAGTGGGTAATTAAGAAATAAATTGGATCTAGTATCTATAATTGTCAATTATAGGTCACGTTAAACTTGTTCTTGTTTCATCTTATTCTCTCTCCGCAGAATACTATTAAATCTGCTAAAATCCGTCCACCAAAACAACCTCATAATTATTAGACTTTGTAAAATTGATGGATGGATGTGCTTTTTTTGTGATAGTTGCAACTCTCTCCTTTCCAAATTATGAGACGTTTTTGGCATTTATAGGTACATAAATTTTGATATGTGCTAATTATATATACACGACGCCTAAATACATAGTAAAAATAACGCATTTAGAAAAACCACGACTTATAATCTGAAATAGAGGAGTAAAACTTATCTTTTTTTAGTTTATCTTGTGACAGATTGACGAAAAGAACAAACAATTAATAGTATAAAATTTGAAGAAGAGATAGGAAAATAAAAATAAAAGGCCAGTTAGTCTATAAATGCATTCCAAGACACAAGCATCATATGCCTCTACTACATGTGGAACCATGGTTGTCAATCAATTTTTCTAGAAACAAAACGATTTTTCGAACACGTGTTTTATATAGCCGGGCATCATAGCTAGTGTTTGTAAGGGTTTGTTTGAGAGCACTACGCAAAACATATTAGTGACAACCGCGCATTGTCTGCCCCTGTGTGCTTTTGTTTTGATTAAGTATCTGAATTTTGTTCTGTTTTTTGCGACAAGTGGTGCTATTTTTTTTCGGTGTGGTAGTTTGTTTTGCTTTCGTTCATCCCAAGTGTGCGATTTAAATTCAAACATCAACCTCATATGGAAGAAAGTGTTAGAAATACTTCCTCCATCCTGTAATATAGTCTAATTTAGAGATTTTAAGAAAAGGCGAAAAGAATAAAAAAAAAAAAGTTTTTAATAAATGAAAAAAAAAAAAAACATCTGGCTTCATCCCTTATTACCAAAGAGAATAAAATCATTTGTTACATCAAATTGAATAAAACCAAAAGTATTTAATCAAAACTCAAATCTATGATAATTTGCCTATTTGGCCATCCAAAAGAGGGCTACACAACGGTTGTTTCTAGCAGACAACGAAACTTGGATGATTCACTCCTTGTTTTCTTCATGCTGTTGTAATCAAATTATCAAATATGCTACAATGAGGAGAAATAACTTAGTTGCTCTAGACTATTTTTGAATGGAACCATACCATACTTTCTCATAGTTGAAAGTTTGTCAAAGAAAAAAAGGACTAGTGACATGACTCTTCCACTCCATGGTACTTCTAGGTTGAGTGGTTGTTTTTTTATTGAAAGTAGTGGCTTTCTATTCTCTGCTCCCTCTTGACGCGCTAAGATTCCTACTCACACTACGGCTTGCTCAGTCACCCATGCCGTCATGTGTTAACTTATGAGATAGGAACATCCCATTCACAGTTTTTTAGTCAAGGTGTACTGCAACCACAGCGTAGTTAACTACGACGAGGAGCTCCCCGACAACTTGTACGACGTCTATCGTGGGCAGTTGCATCCCGGCATCCAGGCCAAATTGGAGGCATGCTTCGTGTAAACCATGTCATGTTCGTGTGTGGCCTGTGCGGCAGCATTATGTCTACATGCCTGCTATGATACATCCAGGCCAACATGCCCCTAATGTGATAATGCTTCTGACCTCAAAACCATTTTACTACAGTCTGTTTGGATTGATGCTTCCTCCTTTCACCAAAAAGGTGCTATACGTGCACAATTTCTTTTAAACAGAATTTTCTGTTGCATCTAACTCAAGGAACATGATAATCCCAACGACTCGTAATTTTCTTGATAATCTTGGGCAACACAACTTTTTTTCAACTTATCTACGATCTCTCATTCTTTCTTATCTTGGCAGCTAAATGGTATGAAATAGCTTTTGCAATTTTATATGTTGGTCACGAAACATAGAGAGACAAGATATTTATAGACAGGATTGGATGCATTCATATGGTACAATCGTGTAATGCCATCCCTGTATTTCCTGCTTCACATTTTCATTTTTTATGATCAAACATAACATAATTGAATGAGGTTAAATTTTGTGACTCTTTTGCATTGTGTCAAAATTTGATTAATAGCTTTAACATTTTTTTTTATAGGAAACATATCTAGTGCAAACCAACCCCTCCGTGCAAACCATGCAAACTTCAAATATGGGCCACATGATGTAGATCCAAGGGGCACGAGGTGATAACCATGGGGAGGTGGGAGGGGGGATTTGCAAAAGTGTGATTAGAGTGGGCGGTTAAGTGTAAATTTACCTAATTCCCTCGTGTCCCTTGGATCAGCATCCTATGGCTCAGATTAGAAGTTTGTATGGTTTGCACGGAGAGGTTGGTTTGCACTGATGTCGTTCCCTTTTTATATGTATGGGTTCTCTATCCCAAAATAATATCTATTATACATCCCTATAAAATGAAGAACTGCAAATGAGGAGGTGAAGAGAGGGAAGGGTGCCGCCATATCTACATAAAGTGCCTATTTTACATCCCCAAATTACCCCTAGCTACTAAGTGAACCAAACCACATAATCAAGGGTAATATGGTTTGACTCAGATAAATTGATCCGACGGCCACCTTTGCACCTTCCTCACCAAGTAGCTTCGCTTCAATGCAAACTCCCAATGCCGCCACATGTCATCCTTCCGCCTAGGAACCTCCACCCGAGTTTTGAGGCCCAAACCCACGAAACTCTCCGGGCGATGGTTTTGAGGCCCAAACCACCAAGTCGGACCGTGAATAGCATACCTCGCACGTCAACTCGTGTCACCTCCATCTTTGACCGCTCGTCCGGCTAGTCTTCTAGAGCTGCCCACTCAACTTACACGTCTACCAACTTGACTCAATCAACACGGTCACTCCACGTGTCCTTGCACTTATCGATGTCCCAAGTGTCAGCCACCATAGCTGGCCACCTAGCGATCTGGTCCATCAGCCCAAGCCTCACGCCCGCGCTTCACCGCTCTCGGTCCATCGGCACGGCACATCCTTCTTGGCTTTCACTCGCTGTTGACCACTATCTCCGAGCTCGGCACCTGCATAACACAAGCCAAAAAACACGTTGCACGACACCTTGTGTGCCAGGTTAAGGTAATCGAGATAAAAATAAAAGGAAAATAAAATTAAATGTTGGAATGGTGACAATCGCTCATCATAAAAACTAAACATCATGGGCACATATCAATGTTCACATTTGTTATGAGTGCTTAGGACCATGTTTATTAATGCAAGTAATGATAATGATTGTTCTCTAGACTAGCTTAGCTATGTTTGGGTTACCATTTAGAACAATGTTCATGTTGACTGTTTTGCCTAATCATGCTTTTTGTTGTGATGCTTTGACTTGTGTGGACCTAGAAACCATTTTGTTTAGCTATTTTTAATGTGCTCTTAAATTTGTTCAAATGGTTGTGCACCCTAAAGCAACTTCGTAAAAGAATTAATCAAGGAACAAAAAAGTAACTAGGAATGTGAATGTAATGTTGTTTATAACTTAGTTAATTTTCAATAGTCATTTCATGTTTTTTATTCAAATTTTATAATTCAAAATCTAGGCCGAATTCGGCCAAGACTCCTTAATATGAAATGTTCAATATTTAAGGGTCACGAGCCAATTCTGCATGATTTTTAAGATACAGAGTAAAACAGTTTGGAAGAAAAAAAAAAAAACTGAAAAAGGGAAACAAACTAGGCAACAGTAAACAAGTATACATTAGAATAAATATTTATTTCAATAGCTTTATCAAGTATAGAAAAATGTCTCTTTAACAAACGCTACAAACCACACAACAAGGACACTCACAATCCAAATTATGTTATATTAGTACTCTATGATAACAGTATCCGTATGTTCTTGTTTTAAATAAATTATACAATTTAATTTTAAGCATTCTATGTTTTATGAAACAATACTTACTACCACAACAAAATTGTATCTTAAGTGCTGATGTCCAAGATGGAACTACTACTATTATACAAATTATAACTAGAGATCTACATTTGGAGAGACAAGAATTAGAAATTGGTCCTTAACCTCCTAAACTTGCAATATGCAGTATGGTACTAAACCCACCAACTACAACACACATAGGGCAACAACTGTTGGTTGCCAATGTGCGAGACATGAGTGTATATAAGTAAATTACCAACTAACACTTATGCAATCACTAAACTAAAACATCCCCTTAATGTTTATATGTTTGCTTCTATTTTAGAATATCAAATTGATTAAAGCAAAGAAACATTTGTGCCATCACACTAATCAAGTAGACATGCATGCATGAGTCATAAATATATATGTTCCAACAATCTTGAAAAATATGTTTCAACAACTTATCATGTACTAATGATATTAAATATTATTCTAAAATATAATAATAACCATGACATAAAATTATATAAGTTATTAATTTACATATATTTTAAAATTAATGTAATTTACATATATTTTAAAAACGGTTATGCGTTGTTTTTTGCTCTATCCCGGCTCGCCGGCGGGGGGATCGAAGGAGGAAAGGGAGTAAAGAATTGGAGGGGGCACAGATTGGATGTTGTGTGTGCGCGAGGGGGACGCGATGGTCGCCACTCGCAAATCGAGGACACGATGGCGGCCGCTACTAGCCCATGCGGCCGCGGCGTTCGACAAGATCTCTATGACCCTGTCAGTCTCACTCCCTCGATCTCCCTCTCTCTCAAACTTGCCAATGTTCTTTGTTGGTTTGGGTATTGGAGTGTGCTCAAAGTTGGTTGTTTGTCCAGGGGTGGGATGATCCGGAGGGTGGTGCGGAGGATTGACGGGCGGCGGCGGCGGAGGAGACCCGAGGCGCCTCGGTGGACTAGCGGACCAAAGAACACGTCGGGCGTCTGCATCATCTAGCCGCCGGGGTTGGTTCTCGCTTTCTTTGATCTGTTTTTCTTGAGCCTTCACATGCTCTTTAAATCTCGGTGTGACTTGGGTTCATCGTTTAAGGATTTAATATGTAATTGATATTGACATCATCTAACCTCAAGTTTATCTTTAATTTTATACTACAAACCATTAAATCGTATATCAACAAGATCACGTTCATAAATCACCAAGTGAAAGCATCAGTTTTGGGTCAAAAAAGCATCGGTTCTTAATTTCTTTGCACCTTCTAAAGAATTCAAGCATAGATTCATAACAATGACCTTAATGAACCGATGTAAGATGTGATAATCTAGTTTCTTGAACCTTGGTATAAAAATGACTATGAAACTTATCTTCTAATTGGTCCCAAGAGCCGATAGAACATGCGGGTAAAGATGTAAACCAAGCAAAAGCGAAGTATCGATTAGAGATAATGGAAAATTATGACATTTCATGTAATCAAAGGCACAACCTTCACCACGAAATACATCCTAACATGTTCCATGGATGATTTATTATCATTACCACTAAATTTCTGAAAATCGAGTACCTTCCAACCTTCGAGATTTCTCATATGATCAAAGTGTGGAGGTTACGGCCTATAGTAAGTGTTTCTCGTTGGTCTTAATTGAACACCTAGACTTTCCTTTAGAGATTTAGATAATTCTTTGACATTTCATGTAATCAAAGGCACAACCTTCACCCTAAATACATGCTAACATGTTCCATGGATGATTTATTATCATTACCACTAAATTTCTAAAAATCGGTTACCTTCCAACCTTCGTGATTTCTCATATGATCAAAGTGTGGAGGTTACAGCTGTAGTAAAGTGTTTCTTGTTGGTCTCAATTGAACACCTAGACTTTCCTCTAGAGATTTAGATAATTCTTACTTAAAACCGATTAAAAGCATCCGTATAATCGGTAGAAGGGGTTACATTAATATCATAAAAATAGGAGGTGCGCTAGGCGACTTGATTGGGTTAGGAAGGATTGTGTCCCCCCGAAGTTCTATTTGTTTGTTTGCCTTGTATTGATCCGTGTAGTATGACCCGAACTAGTGCCAACAAAATTAACAATTTGATTAATGGAGGTGGTACAAGCGACATCCAAGGAAGATTTCTTGGCGTAAGACGCCTAGCAAAAAAGAGATGTAAATACTAGAGATAAAAATGGAGAGTAAATAGATGAAAGCCAAATGTGCTTCCTAGTCGTCAACTAGCTAGTAATAAAGGAGGCACAAATAACTTAATCCCTACAAAAAAAAGTTCAAATTTAAAAACAAGTTACAATCGCTTACCTACTCGTTTGGATGACTAAAGTAATTTCTTGAGCATTGGAGCCCGTCTACATCCTTATTGCGGAATCTTGAGATAAATATACAAGTATCCTTCAAAGGTGCCACATCAATTATATTCATGTGCCAATCATCAAAGTTACCAATTGTAGTTCTAAAAATTGGCTTGATTACATAATCCAAGAAATTATAGAACACTTCCATTTCAATTATGTATTCCATTCTCTCTCTAAAAGATAAGAGAGAGGGTGTTTGCTAGCATATACTCTTAGGGCGAAATTGTCACCCTCTTAACCCTCAGCAAGGGAATCAAATCACCTAAATAAGTTGGCAGCTCATCATCTAGATTGTTAGTAACTCGTGAGTCGTAGTTGGAGGTTAGGCCACCTGAATAAACCATCAATTATTTTGCTCAATTTCTTGAAGTCAAGAATAACATTCACTTTGGTGGATTTATCCCTTTTGAGCTCACTACGAACTAAAGCACAATCATTCCAGAATATTATATCACTATACTCAAACTTCCAAGGCAAAGATTCTCCATGTGAATGTAGTCTTGATAGACAAATAATCATCATGTGCACCATAGACTTGACAAACTGTGATAGAAAGACAATGAATACAATACCTACGACACTTGGTTTTCATAATATATTGGGTATTGTAACCTTATAGAAAGGCCTAATGACTTTTGTGAAGTCAAGGAAGATTCATAGGCACCAAACAACCCTTTATATGTATGGGGTCTCAATCCAAAAATAACCTCTATTGTACATCCCTAAAATGAAGAACTACAAATGAGGAGGTGAAGAGAGGGAGGGTGCCTCCATCCCTACATATAGTGCCAATTTTACATCCCCAAACTACCCCTAGCTACTAAGTGAGTCAAACCACATAACCAAGGGTAATATGGTCCGACTTGGAATAAATTGATCCAATGGACACCGTGCCTTCCTCACCGGTATCTTTGCTTCAACGTGAACTCTCACGATGCCGCCACGTGCCATCCTTCCACCTTGGAACCTCTCGCCCATGTTTTGAGGGCCAAACCAGTGAAAGTTGTCGCGATGGTTTGAAGGCCCAAACCACCAAGCCGGGCTACGAGTAGCATACCCCATACGCATCCCCCACACTTCGACACTGAAAGTACATCTAGCTTTTAATGGGTTTTGGTGAATTGAATGGCAACATAATTAAAGGTCTAATAAGTTTGCTAAGTGTTGAACAAGAAATTGAGTCTATTGCATATACTTTTGGATTGTATATTAACAGGTATATCCAAGGTTCAACAAGTAAGCAAACTGCATGGTATTCCACATAGTATGGAAGCAAATCCAAATTGTGTATTGTTGTATTGGAAGATGATGGAAACAATCTAGTTCAAGCAAAAGACAACAATGCAAATGGAATCAATAAAATGGCTTATATGTTGTGGGATGTCATAGCATCATATGAAAGCAAGCATACATAGCAAAAGGAATAAAATGAGACAAGAGTTGATGATTTTGGATTGGTCTCTATAATGGCTTGTTTCCCATGAATAGAAGATTGAAATAAGTGTTGTAGTGTCAGGCCAAAATGATAGGATATAAGGAACCGTGAATTGGCTTGACCATATTGATGTTGATCCATGTATATCTCTATGTGAGTCAAATCGAAGCTTGATCGGTCTCAATATTCATATCTAGAAGATAATCAAGCAAGGATCAAAATACTGAAGACATGGTTATTCAATGGATGCTTAATGTGATGTGACTTGAGTATGTCTTGATAAGGTGAAGATAGCAAGGAAAGGGCTTCGAGGTACTAAGCGAAGGTGAAAGACAAGCGACGGCTTGGGACCGATGTACCATGGCTAAGGTGAAGAAAAGAGTAATTGCATTTAGTCGAGGAACTAATCAAGCTATGAGGAGTCATATTGTGTTGAGGAACAAATCATTAATGGAAGTGACTTTAAGACATGAGCTGAACTTATATTTGTGGAAATGGTTCAAGTCACATGCACAAGGTATATTTGCTCTAAGAGATGAGACAAATATTATAGAGGATGATGTATAGGTTGATGGAACCTCTCAAGTGCAATGGATGGCAACCTGGACTCATGGAGGTTTAATTTCAGTTACACTTTAAATATTGAGTTTAGGAAAGCCATACTATAAAGAGAGGTTCTAGCACATCTGGTCAATTGTCGAATCAAATGCTCAAACTCTACCATCCTGATCATCTCACCCACCCAAAATAGGCAGCCAAATTTCACATCATGATTCTTTGTTTTGGGACCACGGAAGTGCTACGGTTTGAGCACGGCAGTGCTGCGCTCAATCTGACCATTGGGCCTGAGGGGTATAAATACCCTTTCTACCCCTCCTCAACGGTTATCCCTTCTTCCCCAACGTTCATTTGTGGAAGAATAGAACCAAAGCTCTTCTCTCTCTCTCTCTCTCTCTCTCTCTCTCTCTCCTCCATTGCTCCTCCTCCACTCCCCAAGTGAGATTTCGAATCCCACCATCAAAACTTGAGGGAAAAAGAGAAACCTGCAATTGGAGATGGGATCTACACGTTCCCCATCTTAAAAGAGCATTTGGTTTGTGTTTGGCCGGTGTGCTAGGGTTATTTACTCTTAGAGCTTGCTCCTAGCCGTCTAGGCGTCACCCTTGAGCTTCCAACTTGTGTGGTAGTCTTGGAAGGTTTGTACCCTCACTCAAAATCAAGAAAATCACCCCTCATCTCAAGGGTTCACTCCCTTGACTTGAGAACGAGGGCAAAGCAAGCCTTGGTGGTGAGCTAATCCTTTTATGGATACCTCAACAACGTGGACTTAGGCCACCCTTGGTGGCGACGTCGAACCACGGGAAAAAATCATTGTGTCATTATGTGCTTCATCTTTACATTCTTGTAGTTTTCCAGTTTGAGCTTCATTTTCCTTTTGCAAAGGTTTTACGTGGTATACGATCTTCGAGCTGTATCTTATCTTGATTTTGCGTGGCTGAGCTGCTTAGGGAATCTAGTTTCTACGTGCAAAGTTTTATCTCATGCGCCGCTTAAATATCGGAGCGAGGCGGTGTCACACCTAAAGCGAAGCAAAGCCGCCCTCCATTCTAACAAGATCTCGAGCTGAATTTTTGCGGGATTGTTACTAAGTATCTCATCATTATCTTCACCAAGTTTGATCTGTGTTAAACTCACGACCATCGGGGAGACAAGGTTGCCGTTGATTAATTTCATATTGGGCTGAAATTTTTGTAGGCCTATTCACCCCCCTCTAGGCCATCTTCTTGACATCAAGGTCCTTATAGACACGTGTCACCGCCGTCCTGACCGCCCGTTCGCCAAGTCTTCTAGAGCTGTCCACTCGACTTGCATGTTCCCCTTCTTGACTCAATCAACCCGATCACTCCACGTGGCCTTGCACTTGTCGATGTCCCAAGTATCGGCTACTATAGCTGGCCACTCGGCGATCCGGTCCCTCACCCAAGCCTCACGTCCGCCATTCACCGCTCCTATCCGTCGGCGACGGCCACATCCTTCTTGGCTTTCACCTCGCTATTGACCACTTGTCTCTAAGCTCAGCACCTACGCAACACAAGCCAAGAAATACGTTCTAGACACACCTTGTGTGCCAGGTTAGGTAATCAAGATAAAAAGAAAAGGGAAATAGAATTAAATGTTGACAATCGCTCATCATAAAAACTAAACATCATGGACACTTATCAATGTTCACATTTGTTATGAGTGCTTAGGACCATGTTTATAAATGCAAGTAATGATCATGATCGTTCTCTAGACTAGCTTAGCTATGTTTGGGTTACCATTTGGAACAATATTCATGTTGAGTGTTTTGCCTAATCATGCTTTTTGATGTGATGCTTTGGCTTATGTGGACCTAGAAACCATTTTGTTTACCTGTTTAAAAAAGTGCTTTTAAATTTGTTCAAATGGTTGTGCACCCGAAAAGAAACTTTGTAGAGAATTTATTAAGGAACAAAAAGTAACTAGGAATGTGAATGTAATGTTGTTTATAACTTAGTTATTTTTTTTCAATAGTCATTTGATGTTGTTTTTTTTTCAAATTTTATTCAAATTTTATAATTCTAAATCTAGGCCAAAGCCAACACTCCTTAATGTGAATGTTCAAAATTTAATTCTCTACATTTCATCTTTAAGGTCCATGAGCTAATTATGCTTGATTTTTTAGATATAGCTTAAAACAATTTGAAAGGGAAACTTTTAAAAAAGGGAAACGAACTAGGCCACGGTAAACAAGTATACATTAGAATAAACATTTATTTTAATAGCTTATCAAGTATAGAAAAATGTCTCTTTAATAAATCACACAACAAGGACACTCACAATCCAATTTATGTTATATTAGTATGATAATAGTATATGTATGTTGTTGTTTTTTTAATAAATTTGTACAAATATATTTGAGCATTCTATGTTTTATGAAACAATAGTTATTACCATAAGAAATTTAGATCTTAAGTGTCGATGTCCTAGATGGAACTACTACTATTATGAAAACTATAACTAGTACATTTGGAGCGACAAGAATTATAAATTGGTCATTAACCTCCTAAACTTGCAATATGCAGTATGATACAAAACCCATCAACTAAAAGCACACATAGGCCAACAACTGTAGGGTGCCAATGTGTGAGCCATGAGTGTATATATATAAGTAAATTACCAACTAACACTTATGCAGTCACTAAACTATACCCTTAATGTTTATATGTAACTGCTTCTATTAACATTAGAATATCACATTGATTAAAGCAAAGAAACATTTGTGCCATCACAACAATCAAGTTGACATGCATGCATGAGTCATAAATATATATGTTCCAAAAATCTTGAAAAATATGTTTCAACAACTTATCATGTACTAATGATATTAAATATTATTCTAAAATATAATAATAACCATGACATAAAATTATATAAGTTATTAATTTACATATATTTATAAATTTTAACTAAAACATTTTATTACATAATTATATTGATAGTATACCCATTATTATATAATAAATTTGTTGAAAACAAAATTTAAACATCTTGAGAAATAACTGTAAAATACAAGCCTCACTTCCTATGTTGGCGGTAGTCCTCCTCAAGTCTAACTTGTGTTGGTCGTGTTCAATTCTTGAACCCTTGCTTAACTTCGCTCCGACCCAGCCTCTTTCCTTCCCCTCGAGCCTCCCTCCTCCCTCCCCCTCCCCCCCCTCCCTCAGGCCTCCGGCGAAGTTCGTCTCGCCAGAAGCGGACATGGAGAGCGCCCCGCGCTATTGTAGTTAGTAGATCTAGGCAGTTGTTTCTTGCTCAAGGTAGTATTTGGCCATATCGCGTCCGCCCCGAGGCTTGTCGCCGCCGCCGCCGCCGCCGTGGTTTCTCCTCAATTTGAGCGCCGTCATCGCCGCCACCTCCCCGTGGTAAGCTTAAATAAAATCCCCCCCATCCCCTGTTGGATCTCGTCTCCACTCCCTCCATCCCGTCCCACCACCACCCCCCCTTCGAGATCCTGCTCCCGCCCTACCGCCGTCGCCCTCGCCGCCACCGATTCGCCATCTCCGCCGCTCCTCTTCATCACCAAGTCCAAGCAGCCTCCACATCTTCGTCTGTGGCCGCCTCAAAGACATATCCATCGGAAGTAGGTCAAAAGAACCCGCCTCCACCAGGGGAATCGACTTGAGATCCATTTACCGCCCAAATGACGAGAAGCCACCACATCCGTCGATTGCTCGGTGTGATCTTCCCCAAAGATCTCGGTCACCCCCCTCAAACAACCGACGCGCCAAGGCGCGGTCTCTCCACCCAGTTGTTCTCGCCATCGGGCGACACCTCGGCCACCGGTCGGGTGTGTTCTTCACCGGCCGTTTCTAGGTGGATTCGGTGTTGCTCGAGTCCAAGGACCTCTTGTAATATGACCTTCTTTGAAGGATCGTTTTGTAATATGGTCTGCTTAATATATATATAATGTTTTTGTCAAAAAAAACTCTAACTTGTGTGTCTTGTTGTTATTGTTGTTGTTTTTTTATTTTATTATTATTGTTGTCGTTACCTAATGTCCAAGGCTACCCCACGCTAAATGTAAAGAGTGGATCGCACGTGATGAATCAATGAGTGACATTTTGATCGTGCGTGAAGGTAAGCATGAGGACCCCCTTTACATACGTGATGGTTTGAAATTGAAAAAGTCCGCATTTCCTCACGAAAGTTCACTTTTCCTCCCTCAACGTAAAAACCGGACAAATCACCTCCTCAACTTTTCAAACCATGCAAATTTCCTCCCTCGAGCGGTTTTGAGGGCGGTATTGCTACAAGAACAACGGTTTGCCTTTTCCTTTTTTTAAAAAATCTAGTTGAATATTTGAAAAATCATAGTAAATCATAGAAAAAAATCATAAAATGAAAAATCCAATTTTGTTGGACTCACATGATTAGATCTACACAGTGAATATATAATATGACATACTTTAATATAAAGTTTTTGCTACGAAAGTTTTGTCTTTTTTTTTATTTATTTGGTTGAATCTTTGAAAAATCATAGAATAAAAAATCCAAGTTTGTTAGACTCACATGAGTAGATCTACACACTGAGTATATAATATGGTATGCTTTAGTCCAAGAAAATAATTATAGAAGTTGCAAATACGAATTATTTCAATAAATTACACAAAAGTATAGATCTAAAGCTACAATAACAATTTTGTGCTGAAGCATACCATATTTTATATTCACTGTGTAAACATGCACATGTGGAGTATAAAAAATAGATTTTTTATTTTATAATTTTTCTGTGATTTTCTATGATTTTTTAAAGATTCAACCAAATAAATATTAAAAAAAAGAAAAAGATAAAACCGCTGTTACTGTTACAATAGCTCCCTCAAAACCGCCGAGGGAGGTAATTTGCATGGTTTGAAAAAGTTGAGGGGAGGTGATTTGTCAGTTTTGGACGTTGAGGGAGGAAAAGTGAACTTTCGTGATAGTTGGGGGAGGAATTCAGACTTTTTCCTTTGAAATTTAGTTGAGGCCCAGGATGACACTTCACGACCTCCCTCACTACATGGGCCTTCTAATTCTATATCCGACTCTAGTCCACCCCACTCCCGCACGGCCCAAAGCAACAAACTCCTCCGTTCCCGCACCTCTCCCCTCGTCTCTCGTGCCGCCGCATGCCCGCATCGCCCGCGGCGGCGTCGAGCACACCGGCTTCGAGCACGGCGCGTCCACACCACAGCGCGCGCCCAGCCTCCAGCAGGGGGCGTCCCGCCGGCGCACGTAGACTGTGCGTCTGTGCCCCGTGGGGACTAGGGAGGCGAATCTAGCTTTGGCGTGTTAGCTGCTCTTCTATCGCTGTGGCCACCCGCCGGGAGAAGCCTCGCCGCCGCGCTCCAAAACCCTAACCCCTACCGCCTCCGCTTCCGCCGCGCGACCGTTCCCCAGAGATGGGGCGAGACAAGAGCCGGCGTCTCTCTGGCAGCCGCCACTTCCGGCAGCGACTGGTGCTGGCGACGCTCACCTCCACAGCCGTCACCATCGAGGACATCCGCTCCCAGGACGCGGCCCCGGGGCTCCGCCCTCACGAGGTCTCACTCCTTCGCCTCCTCGACAAAATCTCCGATCACCACACCATCGACCTCAACGAGACAGGCATGAACTTGCCCCCCGTGAGCTTGACTGTGTTGTTCGTCCTGCCTTCGTGTTTGGTTCCGGGGGTGCTGGTGCTTATGGTGTGTGGTGCTTGTATGTGCTTGCAGGAACGAAGCTGAGGTACCGGCCGGGGGTGATTATAGGGGGAAAGGGCCTTGAGCACGACTGCGGGCTGCACCGGGGTATTGGCTACTTCCTTGAGCCGCTCATACTGCTTGGTCTATTTGCGAGGGCCCCTATATCGATTCGTCTCAAAGGTGAGGGCCTCATCTGTTTGGTGCTGTGCTTTAAGTGTTAGGCCAAATGGGTTGCTCCAAAGAATTTGGTGTGGAGATTTTCTTCCTGGATGAATTTCTTCACGGTTGTACCTGATGTCAATAGAAATTGTTTGGTCTGAATCTGAATTTCGTTGAAGTAATTGAATTGTGCTAGTGCTTTACGTGTCTGGTTGCTGTTTGATACCCTTGTGCTAAATCTTTTGGCACCTTTGTTCATTATAAAACAAGTCAGAGAAATGAGGTTGAAATCACCCTAGCGTATATTTTGCAATATCTATCGTTGGGACAATGCATAGAGTGGCCTACATTGTTACATGAAAGCAAAGCTAAAATCAGAAATGTGCCTCCATGCCTCCTTGGCTACGTGGTGAGCTACTTTGATTGTTTCTTGGCCTATTTTCTTGCATACAAAGGGTCTAGGTTGTCAGCTACTTTGTTTGTTGGTCAGCCTAATTTCAGCATACAAAGGGTCTTTCTTTGTTGTTGTTGGAAACCCGCTAATAGAGGTTGACATCTCCAGACTGCTAGCTGCTCAATCATGTTATCTTTTCGTGAAGTTGGTTGTCTTACCTGGCGAAGTTGAGTGCATTCGCCACTATGGATGCGAGTAATACATCCTGTGATTCTACATGAAGAGGTCCCTGTACTTCAAAATGGCAACGGGTACCCGAAACCCGAAAATACCGGCGGGTTTTACCCGATAAAGATGCGGGTATGGAGTGATTTTTCTACCCGCTGGGTGCGTTATTGGAAGAAATCTTCTACCCATCGGGTACATTTTGGGTATGGGTGCGGGTGTATGCTACCCATACCCGTCTACCCGTGGGTAATAAATACCCGCATATATCACTAACAATCATTATAAATTTGGCCCATATAACACTAGAATTTGAGCCAATTCAACTAAAGTCTACATATATAACACCAGTATTGTTGCTAATTGATGTTAGATTTGCTTTTGTGCACGATATTGACCTAATATTTATTAAATATTTGAATTTATAAAGCATTTCATATGTCATACTCGGTTCGCTGGTACGGGTTACCCGTCGGGTAGAATTTACCCGCTGGTACGGGTATGGAATGACTTTCCTACCCGCATGCGATACGGGTAACCCGACGGGTAAGATTTACTCCCCGGGTGCGGTACGGGTAGGCACTACCCGTCGGGTATTTACCCGTTGCCATCTTGACCTGTACTTCTTGCTTTTGGGCCCGGATGAAGATGCCTCCCGGGATTGAGATCGCATTATCATGTAGAGTCCTGCCCTGGTCTGCTAAGTAGTGCCACAGTTTGTGCTTGTATTACCTGTCCTCCATTGGGTACATCGGCTAGGATCAGCGGTGTAGCTAAAACCAAACGGCCATAGAAAAAGAACAAGTGAAAAATAGATTATCTTCATTTTCTACTAAGCCACACCTGGTACAATGCTTGCCTATGTGTTTGGAGTAGTTGCCTACTTGTTCCCCTGTTGCTAAGGCTTATTTGTAGCTTCCATGCAAATATTTTTGAAACGTGGCTGAAGGAACTTGTGGGTGCATTCACATTTTAACAGTTGAAGGATGGGCTGTTGTAAGCTTGGCCACCTTGTGTTGTCACTGGGTATAGAGTTTCTCTTGCGCCTTGCTAACTGTATATATGCTTCTTTGGAGGTGCACATCCCTGATGTTGATGGCTGCCAGCATAAGATACAAATGGGTACCTGCTCAATTCAGTTAATATTCAGATTGTTGTGTTTGTAATCCATTACTCTGAGACTTTTAGGCAAAGTCGTATGTCCTGCATTTTCCTGAAAAGGTCATGGAGCTGTTGGCACTTTTATGTGACCTGCTTAATGTAGTCAATAACTAATAAAACCCTCACCAAGTCATATCTCTAATTATTCTCAAGGATGGCTGTGTCATGTATTGTTTCAAAGTCTGAAACTGGTGTCCTGCTTTTAGGAATCACTAATGATACAAAGGACCCTTCTGTGGATACTTTCAAGACAACAACCTTGCATATGCTCAAGCACTTTGGTGTTCCTCTGGAGGGTTTCGATCTAAATATTGATAGCCGTGGATCTCCTCCTCTTGGTGGTGGTGAGGTGTTTCTCCGGTTCGCAATATAAATAGCACATTGACGGTGCGTTTCAAATTTCCTGCTGATTATATGTCAATTCTTCTGGCATTGACATCTGATGCTAAGTACTTTCACAGGCAGCAAACTGGGTAGATGAAGGTATGGTGAAGAGGATAAGGGGTGTTTCGTTCTCCACTAGAGTATCTCCACAGTTGGAAAGCCGCATTATATATGCTGCACGGGAATCTTCAACCGCTTCATTCCTGATGTTCATATATTCACGGATCATAGATCTGGTTCTGCTGGTGGGAGGTAGTTTTCCTTTTCCAATCCTATTGAATCTTGATAGCTGCATTCTTTCCTGTTGTCTCTTGTGAGTTGTCACCCAGAAATTTGCCAGATCTTTTCAACTTTTCTTTGATATGTGGCAGGTCACCAGGCTATGGTGTATCATTAGTTGCTGAGACCACTACGGGTTGCCTGCTCTCTGTAGATGTCACTGTGAGTTATCCTAGTGTTGATGAAATGAATGAAGAATCTGAGCAGCCTGAGCTGACTTCTCCGGAGGATCTTGGTGTTCAAGCTGCATCAATGCTACTAGAAGAGGTGGCTCAAGGAGGTGTTGTTGACTCTACACATCAGGTCTGTATTTCTGAGTTATGCCGATGTTATGCTTGATGATGTCCCTATATCTTGCAGTGGGCTCAGTGAAGCTTAGACAGGGCAGTGAAGTATTTTCTTCTTTTGCCAGTTTGTGTCTAGCTACAGACAAGCTGCAAGCTCTACATGGCCTGTGG
This sequence comes from Hyparrhenia diplandra, assembly GCA_015847255.1. Taxonomy (NCBI): domain Eukaryota; kingdom Viridiplantae; phylum Streptophyta; class Magnoliopsida; order Poales; family Poaceae; genus Hyparrhenia; species Hyparrhenia diplandra. Next base: position 116,199 of record JADLZK010009198.1, on the reverse strand, counting down.
ATTAATAGATATGAAAATATGTTTTTTCAACAATCACCTTCTCTTACAAATTGATGTCCTCTCTTGGACTGACAGTGTTGTACATTTATGTTTGCCCATCTTAAATTAATTGTTGTCTATCCTGGTAATATTCCATGCATAAGTTACAAACATTTTTGTTTATTGAGTTTCTCTTAAATGCTTGCAGGGCCTCCTATTTATCCTGTGTGCTTTATGCCCACCTGACGTATCAAAGGTTCGTGTGGGACAATTAACTCCATATGGTATAGAGACACTTCGAACATCCGAGATTTTCTTGACGTCAAGTTCATCATCAAGCCTGATCCCAATTCGAACACCGTTACATTAAAATGTGTTGGTGCGGGGAGTGAAGAATCTTGCTCGGAAGATTTCATAAGCAACAGGACCATTAATCTGATAAAGGATTCATGATACATCAAGAGACTACCGTGAGACCCTGTTTGTAACTGCAAACAGCAATGGAGTCCCCTAAGCTGCTCCTGCTGAAATTCTGTTCGAGGTTGCTCATATTATAGACCGAAAACCTAATTTTGAAGGCATCTACGTCGGCTTCACTATTTTAAATTACTGTCAACACTCTCTGAATATATACACTCCTTTTTGATGATTCCCAGTGCTATGCAGATACGCTCGAAAGAAAACAAACTATTCAAATATTGGCCATGTATATATGTTTCATGTATGTTGTATGTGCATTGCATGGTCTCGTAGGATTTTCAAATGGATACTCTCTCATCATTAATCCTACATCTGGCCTGCAGTAGTAAAAGGTTTATATTGGGATATGGCGTACGCAGAACATATGCAAACTGACATCGGTTACCTCCCAAATCATCCCTTGGCTGCTACACCCTTAAGCCTGAAAGCTTCGTGGTAATGTGCCATGAGGCCAGTCTCAATGTGAGTTTCATGAGTGTTTCATGCATATTAAATATAGCGTCACATCAGTAAAATTTTACTTTTTGCATGAAACTCCTATGAGAGAGAAAAAGTTTCACCATGGTGAAACCTTTGGGCACTGTTTCACATGCGTTGGAAACGGTGTGAAACCCCCATTGAGATAGAAATAGTGTTTTACCATGGAAGTATGCAATTAAACCATGCAATGAGAGAGAGGTTGTGGGACCCGTGAGCCTATGAAACCGTGCAATGAAACTATGCATTGAGGGAGACGTCTATTTCATGCCAAAAATTCACATCTTAGAAACCGGGAGGTGAAACTCTCCATTGAGACTGGCCTGATGCTATCGATACCGAAGGTCATGGTCACTGACATGTGCATTGAGTGCAGCTCTCAGTTCTTCTATCTGAGCATAGACCATGTGAAATGCCAAAGCACCTAGAAATATGGATAACTGTTTAGTTCAGGATGCCGACCATTGTGATTTAAACATTTGAAACAAACAAAAAAAGGTAAATTACCATTTTCACTAGTCGAATGAGACTGGTCTCCTGGAGTAGCAATAAAAATGCACTGAACAAGTAGCAAAATGCTGAAGAAAAAGGAGTTTGTTCAACAGGAACTGCACATCTTGTCGAATCCAAAAATGAGAAGATGAGTACATGATGACCATACCCTTGTTGCCGTGCACGCTGGAGCTCCTGCTCCAATTGACTAAGTTTCAGCCTGCTGTTCTCAAGTTGCAGCCTGAGAATCTCAACCACAAAAAGTTTGCAAATGCTGCAGCCTGATTCAGAAAGTGTTGACGCCTGCAATCTCCACGCCCACTTCACACGCCAAACTCAACCGCTCAAGCTATCAAGATTCAGGCACCAGGCATTGGCATCAATCTCTAAGACGGATAGATACAAGGGAGCATCGGTCACTGGCACCGTGCAGTGCGCGCGGCGTGATCTGGGCACACGGAAGCTTCTGTTGTGTGTTTTCTGTGTTGGGCAAAAACAAGGCAAGCCAAGGCAAAGCAAGCAGCCGTTACCTTCCCGCCATTCCCTCGCAGCCATCCCTTTGATGGCCAGCCTTCCGAGAAAGGTCCCCCGCGCACCCCGTCGAACACCCGGACATTTCTGCTGCGCCTGCGCCTGCGCCTCCGCGTCCGCGTCGTCCCCGGCGCACGAGGCCCCCGTGTCGCCGTCGTCCCCCTCGCCGACGACATGGGCAACCTGTGCTGCTGTCCGGGGTCGTCGTCGTCCGCGGAGACCGCGCTGCCGGCGGTGGACTCCTCCTCTGCCGGCTCGTCGTCGCGTCCCGTGGGCAGCGCCACCACCGTGGCCCCGCCGACCTCGGCGTCGACCACGGCGCCCACGCACAACAAGCCCCCGGCACCCATCGGCCCCGTGCTGGGCCGCCCCATGGAGGACGTGAAGAGCACCTACACCATGGGCAAGGAGCTCGGGCGCGGGCAGTTCGGCGTCACGTCGCTGTGCACGCACAAGGCGACGGGCCACAAGTTGGCGTGCAAGACCATCAGCAAGCGCAAGCTGTCCACCAAGGAGGACATCGAGGACGTGCGGCGCGAGGTGCAGATCATGTACCACCTCTCCGGCCAGCCCGGCGTGGTGGAGCTCAAGGGGCGCGTACGAGGACAAGAGCTCGGTGCACCTCGTCATGGAGCTCTGCGCCGGCGGGGAGCTCTTCGACCGGATCATCGCCAAGGGCCACTACACCGAGCGCGCCGCCGCCTCGCTGCTCCGCACCATCGTCGAGATCGTGCACACCTGCCACTCCATGGGCGTCATCCACCGCGACCTCAAGCCCGAGAACTTCCTCCTCCTCAGCAAGGACGAGAAGGCGCCGCTCAAGGCCACCGACTTTGGCCTCTCCGTCTTCTTCAAGGAAGGGGAGGTGTTCCGGGACATCGTCGGCAGCGCCTACTACATCGCGCCGGAGGTGCTCAAGCGGAGCTACGGGCCCGAGGCCGACATTTGGAGCGTCGGGGTCATCGTCTACATCCTGCTCTCCGGCGTTCCGCCGTTCTGGGCAGAGTCGGAGCACGGCATCTTCAATGCCATCCTGAGAGGGCATGTCGACTTCACCAGCGACCCATGGCCGCGCATCTCGCAGAGCGCCAAGGACCTTGTCAGGAAGATGCTCAATCCGGACCCCAAGCAGCGGATTTCTGCACACGACGTCCTCAGTGAGTGTCTTCTTGCTTATTCATTCCGAACATGAAAAACAGCACTGTAAATGTGGTACTCGATTGTTCAGATCACCCGTGGATCAAAGAAGACGGCGAGGCGCCTGACACGCCGCTGGACAACGCTGTTCTCGGCCGGCTCAAGCAGTTCAGAGCTATGAACCAGTTCAAGAAGGCTGCTCTGAGGGTCATCGCGGGATGCCTGTCGGAGGAGGAGATCAGGGGGCTCAAGGAGATGTTCAAGAGCATGGACTCCGACAACAGCGGCACGATCACCGTGGACGAGCTGCGGCGAGGGCTGGCCAAGAAGGGCACCAAGCTCACCGAGGCCGAAGTCCAGCAGCTCATGGAAGCTGTAAGATCGATGATCAAACTCAGCCCGCGCGCAGCCTGAAATATATATTAAATGGACCGTGAAATGTATGTATTTGAATTGAATCGCAGGCCGACGCCGACGGCAACGGGACGATCGACTACGAGGAGTTCATCACGGCGACGATGCACATGAACAGAATGGACCGGGACGAGCACCTCTACACCGCGTTCCAGTACTTCGACAAGGACAACAGCGGGTACATCACGATGGAAGAGCTGGAGCAAGCCCTGAGGGAGAAGGGGCTGCTCGACGGCCGAGACATCAAGGACATCGTAGCAGAAGTCGACGCCGACAACGTAACGAAGCTGCCGCTGTTCCTTTGCAACTAATGTCGCACGCACGGCCTAGATGACATTTTTGTTCATCAATTGCAGGACGGGCGGATCAATTACACGGAGTTCGCGGCGATGATGAGGAAAGGGGACCCGGAACCATCCCGCCCCAGGAAGCGGCGCGACGTCGTCCTGTAGACACCCCGGCCGGCGGCGTGGAGCTCAGGAACAGATCGCGCACACGGCTGATGGTAGGGAATCTTCATCGTGGCCCGCTGGCTGCGTGCATCTGCTAGGAGAAACAAACGCGTGCATGCGTTCTATCTCCGGACTGCACATGTACAATGCACGAAATGCCAATTGGGTGTCGATTGTTCTTGTGTGCACGGACGTAATAATAGAACAGGTCATATTGTGCGCCGTCTCGCAGTATCGATCGATGATTCTTTTCGATCAGCAAGACCCACCCATCGCAAGAATGAACAAGAGTCCATCTCTCGTATAGCTGTCATATACAACGTGGTGGACACAGAAAGCATATACATACAACGTCGATTAGGGCTGGCCAAGAATGAACAAGAGTCTATTTCTAAGCCTGCTGGAAATAGAGAAGGAGAGAGGGCACTAAACTTTAATATCGGCGAGATTGCCGGAACCCTAGGCGCCTTCTTCCCCAACTCTAGCACGGACACATGTGTGGGCGCGAGCCCGAGCGTGTGGGAGGGAGAGGGAGAGGGAGAGGGGGAGGGAGAGGTAAACCGGCCCGTGTCACACCATTAGCGCTATGCGCTGAAGTTTATGATGATATGATGAACTGTCTGCGCGATGGTAAAAACTATGAATCTGGAGAATAATGACAAAACCTCTTATAATTTGAGACGGAGGAAGTAACTAATTACATGACAAGTCCAATTAGGAAAGTGTGCTTGCTAGTAAACGTGTCTGAGAGCAACTCCATTAGACTCTCTATATCTTTTCTAAATATATAAATGGTTGTCTAGATGTAACTATCTTCTATTTTGGATTTTTTGCTAGCCAAAAATAGAAGGTGAGAATTATTATATACTTACAAGTAAGCACAAGATGGATATAGAAAAATTATTGGAGAGTGAAAAGATATACTAAAAAGATTTTTTCTGTGCAAATGACTCTCCATGTGATGATTTAGAGGGTGAGATTTGGAAAAGCTCTTGAAGATGCTCTAAAAGGCCCACACACATGCTCTAGCCCACCAACAACGGCCGAACGAAAAAGGCCTCACCCTTTATTTCTATTCTTTTTATTATTACTTGGCAGAAATGTTTGTGCGTTGCTACGGGTCGCTTCAGTTTATTGTTCAAGCTGAAGCTTAAGATTTATTCAACAGTCGTGTCAAGCATTTTTATTTCATCTACTATAGTTTTTAAGACACTTTTATTGTATATAATATAAATATCATGTTTTGTGTGTGAAATCACTTTGGTACGAGAGCTTAGTTAAAATAGTTCCAATCAAAGCTTCTTTGGTGGTGTTAAAAAGATTTTGACAAAATATCTTCATTTGTGATTGATAGAAAAAAAAACCCAATTATATCATCCTTCTATTTTTTTTTCTCTAGTGGGTGTATGTACGGACGGGCGGGGTGTACTTGCAGGCGGACCAAGAGTGGTCGAGGGGATCGAGATCCTCTGAATTCGCTCTTGGCGACAGCTCTCGGCAGTCAGTCATCGTGGCCGTCGGCTGCCATCCAACGGAGAAGCTGAGCCAAGCAATCTGCCTCCTCCTTCGCATATGTTATGGCCCAATAACACGGCCTGCTAATAAGGGGATATATAACTTTTTACCATTATAACGGATGGCAACTCTCCGTTTCTCATCCTACCGGTTGCCAATACATTTTTACCATCATTCTCGGCCATTGCATACATATTTACCACTTTGGACGATTTGGCACGCCACATCATGTGTACACGCTGGCAACCGCTTGGGAAACGACCAAATTGCCCTTGCCTCCTTTCTAAGCTTGCTGGTCCACTCTCCTGGACAGGAAGCCCACCCTCCGTACCCCTCCCCGTTCCCCATCTCTCCTTCCCCCGGCGGCCGCCGCTGGCGCAGCTCCGCTTCCCCCCGCTGCATCTCCCCTTGACCAGCTGCTCACGGCCGGCTCCTCCAAGGACAAGACGCCGCCATCCGCCCGGGGGGCGTCGCCCGCCCCGCATCAGGGCTCGTGTGGTGGAGGGGAGAACGAGGAAGGAAGGTGAGAATCACGGCCGCCTGTACTTCAAGTGCCCAAGGAACGGGGTGAGTGTGATCTGCCACTATGCATGCTGTAATTTTAGCAGTGATCCCAGGGTTGGTTAATTTTGATTTGATTTGCAGTACCCCAAGCTGTGCAAGTATTATCGTTTCGAGAAGGAGTATTTCCAGAAGCTGAAGGAAGACGGCATCATTGTAGTTCGGCCGACGAACTGGGCAGAGCTGGAGGTGCTAGAAGATGATGAAGCTGATTTGTTTGTATGCTGTTCGGCAAAGATCTGGAGCAAGAAACTAGAGGAGAAGATCGACCAGCTATCTCGGAAGATGAACATGCTTTTTCGTGTTTTGTTTGTATGCTGTTCGGCAATAGTGATGTATGCTATCATGAAGTAAGGTTGTAGTGTCTGTGGATGTATTCCAGTGTTATTGAACAATGATGTTTGGAAATGTAACATGGAAACTTCCTGCTGTGCAATGCATTGAAATTTCACAGATTTGTGTCATATTTTTGAACAGAACTGTGTCTCAAAAATTGGACAGATTTGTGTCATATTTTTCAACAGAACCATGTCTCAAAAATTTGACAGATCCTCGTGCAATGCATTCAAATTTCAATAGAACAACACATGTATGTCTGAATACTAATTTGAGATTACTAAATTGGTCAACAGAACACATGTCTCATTACAAACATTTAGAAAACTAAATTGTTCAACAGAACACATGTCTCATTACAAACTTAATTGAGGGATGCAAACAGTTCAACCTCTTACATAATATTTCAAACAGGTTCCAACAAATTACAAAATACATGCATGTCCTCCCATCTGCCAAAAAGCACAAAGATGGGGCAAATTCGAAAGAACATCTCCATAGGCCAAAAAGCGGACATGGGGCAAATTCATTCAACCTCCCATATGCCAAAAGCACAAAAGCACAACACAACAGAACACATGTCTCATTTTTTGCCCTTCCTAGCTCCCATCTTCTGCCTTACAGGAGTCTTCTTCTTGACCTTGGTGGCCAACTGCTTCCTGTTGGGTGTCATGTTTTTAGGCGTGGTGACAGCATCATGATCAGGCTGGTTGACAACTTGCAATTCCATACAAGTGTTCCTGTGTACATTCACAGCTTTTAGGTTTGCAATTCCATAGAAGTGTTCTTGCAACTAGAAAAAAATAAGCAAGGCAATTACCTTGGAGGTGTTTGGGGGCTTCTAGGTGCTGGGTACATTGGAACAAGTGTAGATTGAGTTGCTAGTGCTGCTTCAGCTGCTGCTGCCAGTTCAGCTGCGACTGATGCCTTCTCTGCAGCTAATTGGGCTTCTTTAGCTGCTCTTGCAGCAACTTCTTTGGCCAGGGCTGCTCTTGTCCTTGGTGAACTTGTTCCCTCATCTGCCTGGACACTCTTTCCCTTCTTTGGCCTTCCAGGTTTTGGTGCAGTTTTCTTAGTCCTCTTCCTGTAAAGAAACAAGCCCACATTAGTAAAACAAGTGAGTGAAACAAACCAAGACATTAGTTTAGAATTAACCTTTTCTTTGTTCCTGTTAGTGAACATCTCCAACTCCCTACCCTGTGTCCATACTCTCCACAGGCACTACATTTGGCCTGCCTAGTTCTTTTTCCAGTGGTTTCAAAAGGTCCCAGGTGTCTTTTCTTCTTTGCCCTGCCTAGTTTTTTTTTAGTAGTGGTGTCACTAGTAATCCTTGGTGGAAGGCACTTGAATCCCTTTGTCAACTTCGGCCATTGGTTTCTATCTGTGATGAGTGGAATTCTACCATGGTATGCAGCTTGGAATTTCTCCACAGAGTAGTACTCATGTACAAATAAGCCCATTTGTGGCTGTCTCATGCTAGTAATGACAGCAAGTGCATGTGCACATGGCTTTCCAGTGTGCTGCCACTCTCTGCAAGTACATGCATGTTGTTGTAGATAAACAACATGTCTCCTAACCTCTTCATCCTTGTACACTTCAGATACTTCTGCTTCTACAGGATGCCCCGTGATCACTTTGAGGTTCTCTAGACTCCTAGATGCTGCATTCAACTGGTGTATAACTGCAGGCAAAATGCCAGGACTCAAAGCCACAGAAATCTTCCTCCTCTTGGCAAACAAAGTGACTGTCTTCTCCCTAATAGCATCAGCCAAGCAATGTACAGGGAGGTCCTTGTGCTCTTTGATCCAGGCATTGAAACTCTCAGCCAAGTTGTTATTGATGTAGTCACATTTGATTTCTGTACTAAACTTGCTCCTAGCCCACAACAGTTTGTGGTGATCATTCAACCATTTCTCAATGCCTGGGCTAGCATGGACCACCCTTTGAAAAAAGAACTTGTATTTGGTGTCAGTGTATGCCCTTGCTGCTGGCCACATGTTTTTTGCATACACATCTCCAGTATAATGTTTCTTCAAGTTCTCCATTAAGTGTCTGAAACACTCTCTCTTCTCACACCGAGGCCACACATAAGCAATCTGCGCCTCAAGACCCTTACAAGCATCCGTTACAAACCGCAAGGTTGTCCATGGGCCCAATTGCTTTGCTTAGCTGCTCCATCCACCATTTCCAATTGTCCTTGGTTTCTGTACCAAAAAACCCAAATGCCAATGGAAACATCCAGTTATGTCCATCCAGAGCTTGAGCAGAGGCCAACTGCCCATTCCAGAGCCCATTCAAATGAGTTGAATCTATACTAATGTAAGGCCTACAGCCATGTCTAAAACCATCTATGGCAGCCTTTGAAACAAATGTAAGAATCTTCTAAAATAAAATTGTCCTTCAAATTCTTCACAATCTACCTCCACAATACTACCCGGGGGTGACCTCGGTTCAACCTCCGCCTTGAATCACACAACCAATCAAATGAATCATCTAATTTACCAAAGAGCTTGTCACCGCTCTCTTTTACGCCATACACAACAAGCCTGCGGTAATTGATATCAAGCTTGTATTTTGCATCAAGCTCGGACTTCAATGCTTTTGGCCCCATGGTTGGGACCCTCTTCAAAATTGAATAGCCCTTTCTCGCAACCCAAGCTTGAGAAGCCATGGCGCCAGAACGAGATTGCGAGAGGCACACAGATGTACACCTTGATTTATTTTCACTGCACATACACAACACACAGTCATGTTGAGCCATGATATTCATTAATCATTGTTGTAGAATAAAAATAAAAAATAAATAAATAGTACCAAAGACACTCTTATCATGTTGTGTTCTAGCCCTAATGATCCAAGGACATCCCAGAGAAGCACAGTGTCCCCGATACCTTTCAGTATCTGAATGAGCAATTCCAAGTTCAAACCTCTTCATAATTGCATGTTGCCTTACAGCAAGTCTAAAATCATCCATGGACGGATAAGAAACCCCAACAGACAAATCTGGATTTTCTCTGTCCCAATCAAATATTGGTTCTGCAACATCACGGTCATCAACTGGAATTGCTGCCTCCACCATCTCAGCTTGCACCTCATGTGGAATGTTAGGGATAGGAATAGCTTCCCTAGCTGCTTCCTCAGCTCTCTCATCTACTACTCTAAAACCCATAGCCTCATACACTTTATCTTCATCAGCAACATGCTTGGCATCTCCATCTTCCATATCATCTTGTAATATAGTCAACTCAGCCCAATCTACTGGTTCTGCTTGTTCTGGTGGCACATAAGGAGGAGGAGTGCTGGTAGTGTCATCACAGTTCTCTACATTTTCAGGTACAGCACCACTACCTTGATCAGGATGAGCACCACTGCCATGAGCTGAAGTTACACCAGATGCAAAGACAATCCAACAACACATTCACTTTCAACATCGATTTGCAAGCACACGGCTACCTTTTCATTCCACCTATCCAATATAAGCCGCTGAAAATGGTCATCCCTCCTTATTTTCCATTTAGAGGCATTATCAAGCTCAACCACCCAAACTGATAGTCTCTGTTTAGGTCCCCAACACATCCTTGTAGACATCTCATGATCAAACTTAGCAATAGTGTACTGTTCATTCCTATCAAGCCACACTGTATGCTCTTGCGCGGCCATTTCCATGTCCCCATAATCAAGCACAGCAACATAACGAGATACCTTTACATCTAACCTAAACGCATTGCCAGGATCAATCCTAGCACAGAAACGATGAAATGAGAAACAAAAATGAAAGCAAACTACCTACACTGCAGTCCCAGTCCCAAATGAGAAAAGTTAGGCAGTGAATCTTACCGAGCTGGGAGATCGTTCCAATCCATCCTCTCTGCCTTGTACCTCCACCAACTACATCAACCTAAGCAGCACAAAAATCTCTCGATTATCAAAACCCTAACAAGAATCAGGATGGGGAGGGGAGAGTGGACAGGGGATCCCAGGCGGCCGTACCGCTTTACCGCGGAGACAGGGGCCGGGAGATGCGTGACGGGGCACGGGAACGGGGGGCGGGAGATGCGGCGGCGTCCGCGCGGAGAAGCGGCGGCGGCGGCGGCCTTCCAGACCGCGAGCGGCCGGAGAGATGGGGAACGGGAGGGTACAGAGGGTGGGCTTCCCCGTCCCAGAGAGTGGACCAAAGAAGCTTAGAAAGGAGGCAGGGGGCAATTTGGTCGTTTCCCAGCGGTTGCCGCGTGGACACATGATGTGGCGTGCCAAATCGTCCAAAGTGGTAAATATGTATGCAATGGTCGAGAACGATGGTAAAAATGTATTGGCAACCGGTAGGATGAGAAACGGAGAGTTGCCGTCCGTTATAATGGTAAAAAGTTATATATCCCAATAATAAGTGGAGAAGGTAGCGGGCAGCCGCCGCCGAGAGCTCCCCCAAAGCGTCGTCGCCGTCGTCCAACTCAACCCCTGCCGCCGCCGTCCAACTCAACCCCGTCCGCCGCCATCGCGTCGAGGACAGCCGCGCCCGTCGCCATCCCTTCTCCCACGGTCGCGCCGTCCGCCATCCCTCGCTCGAAGCGGCGCCGGGCGCCATCCCTTCGTCGCGGCCTCGCACCGTTATCGCTCACATGCCGAGCATTTCTCCATCATCGCCCCTTGCCGCGGCGCCGTCATCGCCCCGATGCCGCCAGCCTGCAGCGTTTCCACCTCGTCGAGGAATCTGTCTAGGAGCACGGGTGCTGTCCAGAGGTCGACCGGCTGAAGCTCGGCTACTTGCTTGGTCGAAGATCGGGCTAGTACAGCCCGGTCGCGATGAATGTCATGCCCGTGTAGTGGAATTTGTGCGGGGAGCTCGACTACTTGCTTGCAATCTTTGTAACTTGTGGTTGTATCGAAAGCATAAAGAACATGCAGTTTTACAGATTTCCATTTTGTTATAAATTATCATGGAATTGAATAAACGGTACTGCTGGGTCTTGTAAATTAAGAGATGCACAAATTGTTCTCGCTATTCTTTGGCATCCACCAGGTTTATATGACCTTATTGCAGGTCATATGGACTTCACAAAATTTTCCCTCTATTTTATACTTTAGCCACAGATGCAAAAGCTACTCCAAAATAATATATTTTCCAGAAGGCAAAATGCATTCTTCCTACTTGGAACCAATACTACTAAAATTCAGCAATGACATCATCTGTGGTTGCCTCCTGCAAAATAAAAGGTCCAGACATGTATGTTTCAGACATATGTGATTGGAGAAGGTATTGAAAATGTATTAATTTGTAATATTACCTTCAGTAGTTGAGAAAAACTATTAACGACCATGTATGATTCAGAGATCTCTTCTTGAGGTAAAGATGGATGGTTCAGGCAAGCATTTTGCAGTGTTGCGACATCATCGACTAACACTTTTGTAGTTTGTTGCTCCTGATCAAAACAAGAGAATCAAATAATTATAATTGAAACTTTTAAACATTTGAAACAAGAGATATGTGTTGTCGGGTACCTTTGAACATTTTTTTTTTTCTTGCCACACACCTTTGTATTGTTTTCTTTGTCTTTAACTCCTTTTTTTCGCACACTTGCGCTTCTTCTCAAACAAGCTTTTTTGCGCTTTAAGACGAGCAAATAAAAAACATGATGCTAAACTATCAACTAAATTGGAGACTCTGCACTTAAGATAAGCAAATAAAAAATCATGATTACACACCTATTTTCGGCCATCTAAAACATGCAGGGTTCGTTTGTACGCACACAAAGGACTAACTTCAATCCATTTCAGCACATCTAGGGATGCCAACGCTGATTAGATTAGAAAACTGAAAAACCTAATCTTAGTAAAGATGAAGATCTATATATAGTGCAGCATACTCAACCAAGAACGGCACTTGCAGGAGCAGTTGATGATCGGCAGTAGCAGGAGCAGTCGGATCGCCGCCTCGGTCCTCCGCCTCCACCCGTCCGACCCTGGAACCGCGCCAAAAAGGAACGTCAGTCCCTACTTTTTACTCTAGACGGGCCGTGTTTTTGGGCCACCATACGTGCGAACTGAGCTATAGAGCCTGGGCTAACTTGAATCGTTGGATGGTAGCCGACGCCGCGATGACTGACTGCCGAGAGCTGTCGCCAAAAGATTCAGAGGATCTCGATCGGGTCGAGGTGGGTAACGTTGGCGTGGAGAGCCCTCTGCACGTCAGGGTCATTGAGATACGCGTTCACATAATAATCCAAGCACGGTCAAATTAAGTTGTCCATCTGCACCAAATTTTTGTTTGTTTATTTATATATGTCACATCATTCTTAGCTGATGATGTTGATATTAGCAATCGATGAGCTGAAGTCTTGTTCGATTCCAATGCAATTATTGCCTTGATCTAATTTTATTTAGGTGTATTCATCTTGACTTTATTTGTTTCGTTTTGGTTTTGGTCTTGATTTAATTAATACGTGTTTTGTATCTGGTCTTTGTCTCCACCAGGCACGCAAGCGTTGGTAGAAATTTTGCATTCTATGTGTTGTATCGGGTCTCTGTTTCCACCAGAAGCATGCTTAGGCTGCTGGGACGCCTGAAATCTTTACCTGCATATCCTATTTGGTACTGTATACGTATGGTGGAAGAAAAAAAGGGGTGAAATAAAAAAGGCGAAAGGAAATTTTGGCGTAAATTTCCTCGCTTTATTAAGTAGGTATAGATAAAACCTAGGAAGGCGTTGGTATAAATAACGTAGTTCACTAGTGTTTTTATTTTTTATTATAACACTATGAATTTTACTACTTTTAATTTTGTAAAGATTTTTATTTATCTATTTTGTTGTAATTATTATTATTTATTAATTGTAATAGACATATCTTTGTTTATTATAAGGCATTAGATTATTATAAAATTCAAAATTCAAATGTGTGTCTATGTTCTTTTCTATTGAATTATTGTGGTGATAATATACAGAACCCTCTCGACAAACATGGTGGTACTACCGTGTGATAATTATTGTGGTGATAATTAAGCTCCTGAGATGTGCTCCTACTATAGTCTACACTGCAAATGTGTCAAGAAACAGTTGGGCATGTCGAACCTTTTGCGTTATCAAGACATGTTTTGCTCCCAAACCGCTACTCCCTCGTCCCGGTTCAACCATGGTGTCTGCAGCGGTAGCGGCGCCGCGCACTTTCACACCATCCCGCGCCCCGGCGGCATGGACGTCGTGTCGCCATCTTCAAACAACTTGTACTAGTACTAGTATTGCGTGTTCGTCAAGCTCGCATTATTTGTACTAGTACTAGTATTGCGTGTTCGTCGAGCTTGCATTGTTTATTTTTGCGCTGCAGAAACAGAGAGACGACAGGTCACTGTAACGTGCAGCACTCTTCTAGCGGCATCTTGGTATTTCACATGTTGCATTGTTATTTGTGTCCGTACGCCGACGACAGATAACATGGGATGGAGGGAGTACTTTTTTTATTTTTTTTATACAAATTGATAGTACCCCGGTAGTTAATGCGCGATTCAGATCTGTCCTGTCACAGCGTCAGGACTCAGCACCCCCACTTGCACACACACACGCCCCCCGGTAAAACCCCGCGTCTTTTTTTGGCAATTCGTGCGATCTCATCGCGCGCTCCAGGATTCCAGTGGCCTTTTTCCGTACGCGACGTGGGGGGACCGGCCCCGCCTCTCAGCGGGCGTGGAGGGCGCGCGGGTAAGGAACGGCGGGCGGTGAGGAAAGAAAGGAGAGAGCCGGTGCAAGCAGATTGGTTGGAGTCCAGCGTCAGCGCGGGACCGTGGCTGACGGACGGGACGGCTGGAGCTGTCTGCCAATAGCGTCGCTCCCAATTAGTTGCTCCTCTGCTGCTATCCGCATCAAATTCCCATCTGCTACGCTCACACGCACTGCTGCACACGGCGAGGCGAGGCGGCTGTGTCCTCATCCCAGAAAAACAACCACTGGGCGAAGTGGCGAACCACAGCCTACAACCACTGGGCGCGGCATGCATTGGCCGAGGCAGCCACCTGAGCAATGAAAAAACACCGCGGCATGCTACCTACTACTCCAGATGGTCCATGGCATGGACAGGCACACTGCTAATTACGGCTAACATACTTAATGCTCTTGACATGTCCCCATATAACTCATCAGGTGGAGCTTTTATTGTCTCGTGGTGCTTTCCACGTAGTTAATGAGGTAGTGTTATCCTGATGATATATTCTCATCGTACTAGAAATTCATATCGTTTTGGACATGATTTAGCATAATTAATTAGTATGTATTTCTTTTCTACTCTCTCCGTCTCAAAAAGAATGTAAATCTCGCTTCCCGAGAAGTTAATCAATTTTAAATTTAACCAAATTTATACAAAATAGTAGTAATATTTGTGTTATAATATAAGTATCTTTAGATTTATCATGTAATATATTTCTATACTACATCTACTCGGAGATACAAATGTTAGAGCACTCACAATCTGCAGACTCTATCATGGTTTCTATACTCATTTATTACCCATCTATTTATTGCTTTTTGCTTATGTGGCGTATTTGTATTTATTGAAGGGAGAGAGGAAAAACACAAGAAACCAAGTATAACTAAGAAACCAGGTCTTCACGTAAACCAAGACAATTTGTGAGAGTGACAAGTGGGCCATATGACATCATGATAGAAAATTACATTGTGGGAGATAGTTTCTTAACACAATGTCCAAGACTATAGAAACCATGATAGTTTCTAGCATTGTGAGTGCCCTTAGTAACTTCTTGTATAGATTTAGTCGAAATTAACATCGTTTGACTTCTCGAAACGAGATTTACATTCTTTTGAGACGGAGGGAGTATTTACCGCTCTAACCACTCTAGTAGTTAATTAATTAGGTAGTGTTATCTTAAAGATAAGAGAAAGAGTGACTAGAGTGGTAAGAGAAAATATCCGCTACTAGAGTGTGGTTAGATAGGATCGTGGGTGTACGTCCTCCATGCAACAAATATCCACTAGAGTGGTTAGAGCGGCAAGGCATGAGGAAAGGGGATCAAGGTTTCATCCCTTGATAGTGCAGTATTTTTGCCTGATTTGCGAATTTTGCAACAGAAAGGGGGGGCATATTTTTTTGCCCTCGTTAATGAATGAGTGCAAGAAACAAAGAGTCCTAGGGGCATTAGCATCCGAGAAGAAGGGGGGTTAAAAAGAGCTAAAATGACTACAATAGTGAACATTCCCACCCCCTAAAACAACTTAAAATTTCTAGTATGGAGAGAGTGTTCTTTCAACTTTTGCGTGCATTGATGACTAGATTGTTGGTCCATTGTATTTTCTTAACACCATTGTAGTAAGAGAAAGAGTGAAATACACTAGTGTCCAATAAATTATCTTTAAACATTATCTGTTGTATTATAGTCTAAGGAAAATTATCCAAAAGTGAGAAACAGAGAATGCAATGTAAGGATCATTGCAATTTAAACTTTCTTTATGGAATGGAGGGAGCACACATCTATAGATAAGTTTAAGGATCATTGTTATATTATAGTCCAAGAAAAAAATCATGTGCTTCTATAGTTAAGGGTCAAAATAGAGTTCATGATTGCAAAATTATAATATTTTAGTGTTCATCATGCAATGTAAAAATATAATTAAGTCTAGAATAGTTCATGTATGGAGACACAACCGTGGCCGTTAGTAGATTTTTTTTCTCTCATAGAGCCTACTAACTGAGATTCAAGTCCTCTGTTGGCATGATGGTTGCAATCTACTTCAACAAAAATTTTGCAATTTATTTCAACAATAATCGATGCTATTTTTCCATGGGTGTTTGTGGTTAGTAGTGACTTTATATGTGTGTTTATAAGAGTGAGTGCATACTGCATATATACATTTATGTAAGCATATATCGTGTTTTGAGAAAAAGGAAAAGAAATGCAAGACCCTTGGGTGTCCTTGGCCAATTTCCCCATCTCCTCCCCCTCACGCACATGCATGTCAGCTCTCAAACCAGAGCCACCGTTTCTAAACACCCGTTTGTACGACGATGCTTGTACTAATTCTTCTTCCGCGCGCGCCCCCCACTTGTCCTTTCATGGCACCTAAATCGGGAAACTCATCCACTATCTTATATATACTCCCCAAATCCCTCTCCCGGTACAACATCGCCACTAGTACTCATTCCACCATATCTCCTGTGGATCTTCAGCATCATTAGGCCCTTCGATCATCAGCTCGATCCATCCGTTCTCTGATCCGTAGATCGATCGGTCGGTTTCCGTACGTCGTCGGTCGGCCGGCTATGGACAGGCCGGGGATTCGCAGGAATCAGTACGGTTTCAAGAGCAATGCTCACCACCAAGGCGCGGGCGCGGCGACTAGAAACAGCTCGAGCGGCAAGCGCAAGGGGAAGGCTTCTGCCTCCGCCGGCGTCAGCGGCCGGAAGAAGCCACCGATCAAGGTGGTGTTCATCGGCAACCCGGTGCGGGTGACGACCAGCGAGGCGGGCTTCCGCGCGCTGGTGCAGGAGCTCACCGGCCGCCACGCCGACCCGTACAAGTACAGCAGCAGCGCGCGCGCGGCAGCAGCGGTGCTGCTGCAATCGACGTCGACGACGACAGCAGCGGGGCAGCCCGGTGGAACCGCATCAGGCGGCGGGCGCGATGCTGCTGCCCACCAGCCCTGTCAGCACCCCGTCATCGGACGCTGCCTCCGTTGCCGGCGCGGCCCTGCAGGTCGTCTCATCAGTGCCGGCTTACGACGACGAAGACGACGACTGCTTCGCGCCGCAGCTGATCGACAACAGCTACTCCGTCTTCTCGCCGCCGACGTTCCTCTACGGCCCGCATGGCGTGCTGTGATTCGATTCCAATCAATCCTGCATGTATGTGTGTATTGCATCGATCTAATTTGCATGAGGATATGATGTGTATCGTATGTGCAATATTGTGCATGCGCAGGCTAGCTAGAACGATCGTAGACAAGTACTTATAATAACTAGTAGAATGAATTCTGTACTACGCTGCTAGCCTGCTACCACTAGAAGAAGCTAATCTCTGTCATGCTGCCAGGTAAAAGTGATGCCCCACAGAAGAAGCTAAGCTCCAAATTAAGTGGTGGTGCTTTATGGTGTGTGGGAGCCACACAATCTTTGCGAATTGGAAGCCAATTGTACAATGATGAAATGGTAATTGGGAAGATTGTGGTCGAGTATTTGATTTAACTATTTTCTTTCATACTAGTTATTGGTTCCTCTTGTGTGTGTACACCAAACAAAATTAAAGATGAAACACTTAGGGGACTAGTTCGAATGGCCCCGGGAGTATCGGATTCCTCTTCCCCTCTTTTTACAAACTGCTGCTTTGTTGATCCATAACACACATATAGATCCATTTTACTCCTATATACATAATATATATATATATTTTGACATAAATAATAATATATATTATACATGTAGAGGAATGGCATGAAAGATTGTTTGCTTCAAAACTTAATTAGCTTTTCCTCTTCCGCTCTTTTTACGAACAGAGCCACATAGCCTTCTTATTGTTCATAATACACATATTGATCCATTTGACACATTTACATATATTGTCATTTTTTTTCCCTTAATTCTGTTTTCTATTTTTTTAAAAGAAACATATAATTATTTTTTCTAATATATATATTTGTGTACTGACATGAAATTTATTTCGATAAAAAAAGACTATGGACCATCATAGCTACAAATCTTAGCTATGCCACTGGTGGCTAGTACCAGCAATGGTTGAATGGCTATATATTCTCTAGTAGTCTAGCTCTAATTTGAAGGGGAACGGAAAATTTAATTCTTAATATGCATTATTTTGTTTCACGCTGAGATGCTCATTAATTAAATTGATTTTGCACTATAAACTTAATTGAAGGAATTTATCCCCATCATTTGATGGTAATTTGTCCCTTATATTAATAAAAACTCAAGACCATTTGCATTTCATGTATGTGCTCATAGGGGGTAGGGTTAGCGTCGCGTGTATTCATAGGGATGAGTGTGCGTCGCGTATTATGAGTGTATCGTTGTACTGTGTAATTCTAAAAAAAAGATATTGTAGCTCTCTAAAAAAAAATCTTCACAAGTAGAAAAATAGTTGCAATAATGTGCTTGCATTTTGCTTGGGTAATAACATAAAGATGCATGGCTACAACTTTTTGTTTGATTGGTGGACTCAACTATATATACACTACTATATACGGTCCATGAAAACTTTGCTTACATAAATCTTAGAAAGCTTTCCGTTGTAAAAGCTCGGGCTTATTTCAAGTAAAGCTAAATTCTGATTGTCTGGGGGTGATAAAAACAGATATCTTTGTGAAAGGTTTAGCCCTTGATCAATGCGTGGTAGCTAACTGTTTAAATCCATTTTCACTATGACTCATCCAGAGTTAGTTTTGTTAGCTCAACATTTGCTTCTAAAATAGACATAAAATTAAGCAGTGCAGTACCAAATGATTTTGGAATAATGCTACGATATAGTTTTGCCTTAATTTGCACACACTTTGTTTCATTTCACATGTCATTTTGTCTATGTTAATTAAGCAGTCTCTAGTGTAAAATCTTATCTCCACTACTTCTCGTCCTCCACCAACACAAGGTAACAAAGGTGTTGACACAAACTAGGGTTCGTACCAACACACTCGAAGGTCATGATGGACCAGAGAATACAACAGGATAATCAACACACTTTCGCGGTGAAGAGCGGCGAGTTTACAAGCAAACTAGCAAAGGATAACAATCGCGCTTATGTGACGAAGAACGGCTAGTTTCGAGCAAACTAGCAAAGAAGCCGCCGAAGCTCTCGCCCGGGAGGGACCCCGTAAGGGCAAGGACGTCGTCGGGTTGCCCTAGGTTGGCCGGCAAGCCTAGAGCCATCCTTGATCGTCGGATCAAGCGATGAACATCAAGGTTGAAAGGTGAAAATAGGGTAAAGAGAGGCGATGGATTGTCATCAACTTCAAAAATGCATTTTGCGTCTAACATCAACACGTACCTCCCCGGCGCCCCTCACGAGGGCGACTTCGAGGCGACCCACCGCGCCCGCCAAGAGCCCTCGCCCGACCACCACCACGGCCGCCCGTCGCGCCCCTCCGGTGGCGGTGGCGGCAGCCCTGCACCCACACACTCCCACCCCCTCTCTCCATCTCCTCCTCCTCTCCCATGAACAAAAGTCGGGTGCCTAAAGTTGGCGATGGCCGGCGACGAGCGGCCGGTCTTGGGAGCGTGGATCCATGCCCTCCGCCCGGATCCGCGATTTCCGGCCTTGATCCGGTGGTGGGCGGGCGCCCTTGCGCCGAGGGAACCTCAGCTCCTGCCGACCACCGTGGTGACGGCCGGCTACATCTAGGCAAGCCACCGGGCGATGGCGGCGTGCTAAGCCCCCTGGAGCGCGAATCGCGCCCCGCCGGATCCGGCCCGGGCACGACGCGGGCGGCGGCGGCGGTCCCGGCGGGCTCGTCGCAATTTTTCACCTCGCGAGGCCTCCGTGCCGTGGCTGGGCATCACTCGACCGGCCCGCCTCCCCCGCAATGGACGGAGGACCCGGTGGGTGGCCGACCGGATCTCGGACTCGGGGCAGCTGCCCTCCACCGGACCGTCGGCGCCCACCCCTAACGCGGTGGCCGGGCCCTATTGCGGCCCGCCGAATGGCGGCGCCTCGGGGTCGATGCAGGACCCCTCGCGCCCGCCACGCTGCTCCCGGCAGCCGCGCAAGGCGGCCCCGATGTCCCACATCAAAGGATGTCGTGCTTTCGAGATCACGCGTGCGCCCACATCAAAGGTTGCCTCGCTGCAACCGGTGAAGACTCTGCCGATCATCTCCGGCATATCGCCGTCTGCCGCAGGTTCGGCTTGGATGTGCTTTTGCAGGAACTTGGATTACGGGTGAAAACCCCGCCCGGCTGGCTCGGGCGGGCGGCGATGAAGAATTCGGCGTCATATTCCCCTTGGAGGCGTCGCGTTAATTTCCTTCCTTGCGAAAGCCTTCCCGAGCCCCTCAATAGTACGACATTCGAGACTTCGGTACGTGGCGTGAAGAGCGAGCTAAGGGCGCCCTCTCGTTGATCAAATAGAGGGCGAAGCATTTATATCGTTTTGTTGTATTGTCCCGGTCGATGTATAAGAATATGGTTTTTCTTTCTTTTTGTAACTTTTTGGCTGCTGTGTACATCTCTGGATGGATGTAGATGCGGATTTGATATCCATTATCTAAAAAAGTAGATTGGTTTGTCGATTGGATCATTATTACAATTGACGGCATCCTTTATATTTATAGGGGCGTTCGGTACATGGCGGCGTGCAGCAATCAATTGAGTCCTAAACAAATACGCAAACCTCTCGCAACCACAAATAAAGTATTCTATCTACTATCTACTATATTTAGCCGACTCATGGATGCACCCGTTCCATGTTGCTTTTCCAAATAATCCGATGATTTGAAAACTTATACATACGTATTGCCGGACTTCCTTCTTTTTTATTTTCTTGCTTCCTTCCTCACGATAGAGCCCTTCGTCTTGCACGAGAGTTATAACCAGCTATCGTCTTGGGCAGCTTGAACAAATTCAGGATCATTCACAGCAATGTGGGTCTTAGCATTGTCTTGCTGAATGTATATCGGCTTCTCTTCTGCAGGCCACTTTGCTTTGATTGCGGGTAGAACCTTGTTCACAATTAAGGAAATCACGGCTCACTGCTTTGGTCACGGACGTCATGGGTTTTGTTACCAAGGTACCTACACATGCAAGCATTGTTAGCATGAGATCAAACGTGTTACTGTTAGATATGCAAAGAAAAGAATCAAAAGTGCAGTTTTCCATACCAGCATCCCTATTTGGGCTCCATCTTTTGCTGGCTCCATTGTGACAAAGGGAAAGATACCAAGTTTTCCATCAAAAGTGCCACTGACCATTCTCATCAAATCTAGGCCTTGTAACCACAACTAGGAACATCACCTTCTCAATAAAATTTTTGCTTTTCACAGCTCGTTGTGGCCTTTCTTCATCATTGGCAAGGTAATATTTTTGGTTCCGACGAGTCCTATAGAACCACTTTTCATCAATGTACACAACATTGCACATTGGTTTGAAAGACAAAGACTGATCGTTCAGCATGGACAAGCAATACTTGACGCGAGCCTTCTTGTTTTCATCGGTCAAACTAAACTTGAGGTCGTTAGTGTGCCGACGAAAATAGCCTTCTTTGAAACGGTTATGAAGTGTGCTTTTTTTGACACCTAATGCATTAGCAAGATCTCTTAAAGTGGTGCCCTCCTTAAGTGCAACGTTTCTTATGGAGTCTAAATCTATTTCAATTCTTTTCCTACCACAATTTTTCGACCACTTGTTTACAATTCCATTTATCCCACCGTCTTTTTTCTTTTTTTTCCTAATGGACTGCACAACTTTCCTAGGCACATCAAATTTTTCAGCAACTTCCTTTGACACCCCATGACGAAGAATAGGGGATCGGTTTTGGACAACAGCTCGAGGTATATGGCGATCTTCAATTCATCATAATAGAACCTACGTTTGTTGTTATTCGAACCTGCTGTTTCCACGCCATTTGGTGCAGCAGCATCTTGATCAGTTTGCACGCCATTTGGTGCAGCAGCATCTTGATCAGTTTGCACGCCATTTGGGGCAGGATCGTCTTGGCCATCTACACCTGCTTCTTGGTCATCTTCACCACCTTCTTGGCCATCTTCACCACCTTCTTGGCCATCTGCATCACCAAAAACAAGGAACAAATGGTCAAGAAAATGCATGGAAGGAACACATATCACATCAGAGATTATGCATAGAAGGAACACATACGCACCTTGATTTTCATCACTCCAGATCATGTCATAATCCAGTTCGTTGGCAGGGCCATCCCACTCCCCAATTCCATCCCAATCAATAGGATTATCTAAAGATGTTTGTGGTGGATTTTGATTCGAATCGAGCTCAAACCCAGGCATTGTTCGTTGGCAAGGGCACTGTTTTGAGAGAGTGTTAGAAATTGTGGAGCTGAGGAGTGTCATCGGGCGTCCATATATAGACAGTGAACCAAAAACGAAATTTGGGGCGCTGGCAGAAAGTCGCGCGGTGATTTTGAACTTTCATGCAGCCGAAAAAAAGAAAAAAATCGTCGGGATCATGGGATCGGTGAAAAGGAAAGAAAATTGCGAGTTGAAAAGGAAAAAAAATGCGCGTGAAAGAGGAAGGCAGGCGCGCGGAGACGCCGCTTGGAGCGCGGTTAACGGGGGTTTATCGCGGAAACTAAACAGATGCCCGGTGATTAAAAGCATGCAGCGATTAAATGAGAAAAACTTGCATGCTCCGGCTCTCCTTGGTCATCGCGTCATTGCCTAATATCTCTTGGATAGATGGACGGAGGGGAGTAGTTGTTAGTTTGGAGCTTTCCTCTACTAAGCGTACAATCTTCACAATTTTATTATGCGTTCCTATCGCTTACATAAAATAACAAAATGAATTATTTTAATTATAAACCACAAACTAAAGAAGAAAAAAATATATAATTTCGGGTGTTACATCCTCTACCCTGCACTTAAAGTATAGTGACGTCAAGTTTCAAATTAAATCTAGATCTAGAAAAAAGAATATGAACACACATGCCCCGGTAGGAGGAATCTAAAAGAGAATAGGTAGATTTCAACATAAGAAATCAAACCTAACCAACTACTAGGCTCGTAGCCAGTGATGTTCATGTGGTCGAGCCAAGTCAAAATATTTCGCCAAAGGGCTTCCGATGGATCCGCGTGTTAAGTAACGACTTGTTGAGGATCCCCGATCCAATTCCCTTCCCTTCCCGTAGCAGATGAGACGTGAGAAGGTGTAGATGATCTCCCGTATCCCTTCCCGATAGCACACCAGATGAACACGAAGGAGAGCAAATATTGTGGAACTAGTATTCTCTTATTCATTATAGATGGGTACAGGTTCCATTATATAGTCTTAACCCTTCAGGGGTATATTCGGTATGAGCCCACAATTATGTTAGGGTTATGTTTCTCAACACTCCCCCTTGGGCGAATACCGCGGTCAACTCATGCCTCATTAAAACTCCTAAAAACCCAATGGGAAAAATATGGAGAAAGAGTACATAGTGCCGCCAGATTCATTGCACTTGTTGCCTCATTAAAAACCATTATGAGAAACTTCTGGAAAACTCATTTATGGGAAAAAGAGTACAACAATTGTCTTCGTGACATTTTACAATCTTCAAGATTATAAATTTCGGATCTTCGGACCCAACATTAAGGGCAATTCAGGGCGATCTCCCCTGAAATTTGTAGGTCTTTTCAGGTCGTCTCATACCAATATTGTGAATACATTATGTGAATGTAGTAGCTGGTATAGATTTAGTGAATAAATCTGCTAGATTTTCACACGACTGGACTTTCAAAATATTCACCTCACCCTGCTGCTTGAGTTCGTGAGCATAGAAATATTTAGGAGATATATGCTTAGTCATATTATTCTTAATATAGCCCGTTTGCATTTGTGCAACACACGCTGCATTATCCTCATAGATAACAGTGGGGGTGTCAACGGTACTAAGGCCACATGACTTCTGGATATGGTTAGTCATCCGCCGTAACCAGGCACATTCACGTGCAGCTTCATATAATGCAATTATCTCGAGTGGTTTGTAGACGTTGCAACCAAGGTTTGTTTGCAAGATGTCCGGGATATAGCCGTACCACCACGGAGAAACACGAAACCCGGTTTGAGATTTTGCATTATGCGGATCGGACGGATATCCAAAGATCTCGCATACCCAACCAATCTTAGATCTTGATTCTTCAGGAAATACAAGCCAAGATCTTGGGTTCCGTTCAAGTATCTAAGTATTGTCTTAACGCCTACCCAATGTCTTCTGGTCGGGTCTGCACTATGACGAGCTAGCAAATTCACCGTGAATGCAATATCAGGCCTTGTGCAATTCGCAAGGTACATTAGTGCTCCAATAGCGCTCAAATAGGGAACTTCAGGTCCTAAAGGCTTCTCGTCATCACTTCTTGGTCTAAATGGGTCTTTGTCAACCTCAAGTGATCTGACAACCATCGGGGTATGAACGGGATGAGCCTTTGACATATTAAACCTTTCTAAAACCTTCTTCGTGTAGGTAGATTGGTGTACAAAAATTCCTCCGGGGAGATGCCCGATCTGCAGCCCAAGCAAAACTTGGTTCTACCCAAGTCTTTCATTTCAAACTCCGCCTTAAGGTAGGTGCTTGCCTCCTTAATATCATCTTCACTGCCTATGATATTTAAGTCATCAACATAGACTGAAATGATACAGAAACCTTTCTGGGATTTTCTAATAAATGCACAGGGAGAATCAGTATCGCTAACATATCCTTTCTTCAGGAGGAAGTCACTTAGCCGATTGTACCACATTCGCCGGCCGGGGTTTAAGCCCACACGATTGCCCTCTCTCGCAACTTGACACTTTGTACGTGTTACGATTTATTTTAGAATCCGGAATTTTCAATCCATCGTGGGACTTTCATATATATATATCGAATCCAAAGAACCCATACGGTATGCGGTCACTACGCCCATCATCCGTATTTTTAAGTTTAAACCCGCTACCATGGATATTAAATATCGGAACGTTATGCCACTCATAACTGGAGAATATGTTTCATCATAATCAATGCCGGGTCTCTGCATGAACCCTTGTGCTACAAGCCTCGCTTTGTATCTCACCACCACATTGTTCTCATCTCTCTTTCGAACAAACACTCATTTGTACCCTACGAGGAATACTTTGGGGGGCGTCTTGGGCGATCGGCCCGAATACTTGCCTCTTAGAAAGCGGCGCAATTCCGTCTCTATTGCTTCTTTCCATTTGACCCAATCTGAAGGCTTCCGGCATTCTCGCCATGGACTTTGGTTCAGGATCCCGATTAATCGATTCTGCGATTTTAGAGACGAAATTAATGTCGACATCCGTAGTCTTTCTATTATATGATTCTCCGTGATTCAAAGATAATTTATGGCAATTTCTTCAATTGAATCATCCACTCGTCATGATTTCCCAAATTACTCGAGACCTGGTTGTTCCGTTGTCCTTGTGCTATTATTTGTATTTGTGCGCACATTTGCACTAGGACTTTCATCTTCGAGGATGTGTCACTACAGGGGGACGGCCGAATGGGGCGTAATGCATTCTCTTTAGCAACTTGCCTTTGCGGGCGTCCCCGCTTAGCTTGTGCTAAGTCATCCTGGGATCTCTCCCCTTTTCCTAGGATTGGGGATTTGGATAGTGTTCATGCCCTCCGGGGGTATTTCCACTCTCTCCGGTGCATTAGCCGCGGAATATAAGATTTTGACACTCCTCTTATATCGAAACGCTGCGTCGGTAGATTATTCGCTAATTGTTGCGGGTTTATAATTCTTTGAACTTCAAGTTCAGTATCTTTAGTGCGTGGATCAAGTGATTGAATGCTACTAGCAGTCCAATCTATTTCTCGGCATTCGTTATTATTAAGGTACAGTCCTCCCCTAATGCCGGAAATTCTCTTCATCGAAGATGCTATCACGTCTTAGAGCCGTAAAACGGATCCCCCGTTTTAGGCTCCAAATATTTGATTATGGACGGAGAGTCATAACCAACATAAATCCCGACTTCCGGTGAGGTCCCATAGTTGTACGCTTGGGTGGTGATATCGCACATATACAAAGACCGAATTTTCGCAGATGGGAAATCATTGGTTGTTGTCCACGCGCTAACCGGTGGGGAAGCAGAGTGAGATGCGGATGGTCTATACTTGGATTAAGGCGGCAGATGCGACCTTCATCGAGTCCCCAACAACCGGTGGGAAGTCTGCTGTCTTGGAGAAGTGGTCTGGCAATTAATTTTATTCTTTTTATTAAAGATTCAGCAAGCCCGTTCTATGTGTGCACATGGGGCACATAAATGCTCTACATTTATGCCCAAAGCAAGACAATAATCATTGAACGCTTTTGAGGTGAACTCTCCAGCATTGTCCATCCCGATTGCTTTTATTCGGTTCTCCGGAAGGCTGGCACGCAATCGGATAATTTGGGCAATTAGTTTTGCAAAAGCGTGGTTCCGTGTAGACAACAGGCATACATGGCTCCACCGAGTAGAAGCATCAATAAGCACCATGAAATATCTAAAAGGTCCCGAGGATGAATAGGGCCACAAATGTCACCTTGGATTCTCTCCAAAAATCCTAGAGACTCAACATTTATCTTCAGGTAAGAGGGCTTTGTTATTAATTTTCCTTTAGCACAAGACACGCATAGGAAGTCTTTAGGAATTTGTGTTGTATTAATGCCATGACCAGCAGATGCTTTTATGATGTTCCGCATCATTCTTAATCCAGGGTGTCCGAGTCTTTCGTGCGGATCGTAAAAGACTCGGGATTTTTAAATATAGTGGACATCGCAATATGTTCTTGAGGTGGCTTAATTTTTGTGTAATATATTCCAGAGGGAGGTGCCTCGCGCTTTCTCTACCACTTTAGTCTCACATTCGCCTGCGCTGCTGTGATATATAGGTATTCAGCACCATTTTCACAAGCGCCAGACGTGATAGCCACTACGACGAATATCTTTGAATGTGAGGAGAGTGCGTACAGCTCCTGGGTACAAAAATGCTTCTTCGATGAAGATGCTAGTATTATTTGGGAGTGCGACCACGGCTCTACCAGCCAACGATTTGGTTGTTTCTACCCGCAATCGTGGTAATATTTTCAGTCTTTTTTCTGCGGTGTCTGAAAATATTTTGTCTCTCGAAGTATTGAATTTGTGGCAGCGCTATCAACAAGGCAAAATTCTTCTTCAGCCTCCATGGAAAGAACGACTCTTGTTCTATTTAAATATAGTAAGTACTAATTTAATCCATCATGCTCAATAAACAACCGTAGCAAGATAATATTGGAAAAAAAATAGCACGTACAGAACAAGAGTGAAACATATTTAAATAATGCTATCAAGCAATAAAGATGTATAACCAGAATGTATACGAATATTAAAATAATGAAGTTGCTCATCGGGAGCCAAGTTGCTCAACAGGAGCATTTATTACATCGCGATCACACAAACTTTAATTGTTCTGCTGAAAATAAATCAAACTGGCTAAATAAACAAATGGTAAATAATTTATTTCTACTCCTCGTCGAGGAGATCCTCATCATCGAGGTCAAAATTATCATCACCAGTATAGGCATCTTCCTTTTCAGCGGTAAGATCAAGATCCATAGGGGCGGATTCAGGCTTCTCTCACAGGCTCGATGGCTCGGGAGGTGCTGTCCAGTCATGGCATCGATAGATGCCTGGGCGAAGTGTGCCTCGGGATTTTGCGCTTCTTCCACTCTTGATATATATCAATCAAGTATTTCTCAGTGGTGCAAGTGCGAGACCAATGCTTCGGGATCCACAACGGAAACAACCTTTATTAGAGTGTTTTCCTTCATTTGCATCGCCCTTTGAGTCCTGCTGGGACTTGCCTTTGCCATTGCCATTGCCATTGCCATTGCCATTAGGCTTCTTGCCTCCGTTCATATGCTTCTTAAACTTTCCCCCTTTTGGCCCCCGGCGACCATGAAACTTTTTGGCCCTTGTTTTACGAAAGGACCTTTTCTATTGTTGCTATGCAAGCTGGCATGTGCTTCAGGAGATGCCCATGCACCAACAGGGCGCATTTGGAAATTATTCATCAAGAGTTCATTCTGAGCCTCAGCGGCAAGCAACACATTGATGAGATCACGGTTACTTCATGTACTAGTTGTTGCGGTATCTTCTGCTGGAGTACCATGTTGGTGGGGTGGAAAGTCTCGAGAGTTTTCTCAATCATCTCGAGTTCGGTGACGACTTGGCCACAAAAGCGGCCGAGCCACGATTCGGTGAACCGCGGTATTATATGCCTCAACAGACTTGTAGTCGAGGAACCGGAGTTGTGCCCAATCACGCCTAGCCTGCGGGAAGGATCACCGCCTTCTCGCTTGCCAAAGCGCTCTGAAGCTTTGTCCACGGTACTAGAGGATCTTCCACCTCCATGTACTCCATCTTCGGTCTTCATGAATGTGATGCCTCGGGAAGATGCAAGCTTTAGCCCTTTAAAATTGGAGTGGCGGGGCAGAACACCGGCTGCAGGCCTAGTGAGCGTGGAAGTCAGCTGCATTGCCTGGAGATGGAACTTGCAATCGAAAGTGCCCAGGTCTGATAGTTCTTGCCGTTCAGCGAGAACCTTGAATTCTGTCTTGTTGATCAAACCCATTGCCTATTAATTCATGCAAATTAACTTCCGGTCAATAAGCATATATATAGCCATGAATGAAATATCAATACAAAACAAACGTATATGTATATATACAAGGTATACAGTGGTCGACAGTTGCCGGCATCACAAGAGATGGCCATCAGAGCCATGATGTGTCGCTAGATGCATTAGCCAACGGGGCTACGATGCATGCATACAGTACATGAAAAGATAATGTGCATCTCCAGGTAGCACAATACGTGGAAGTTTGTTGGCTTTACACGTTAAACGCGTTTGGGGTAGGCCAACGTCCATGCACCGGCGTACATGCATAGCATGTTGTGGTGGCCGATGATGCAAATAAAATTAAATACACTAGCTGACTAGCGTTCATGCTAAATATGTCAATTATGGGAGGATGCGTCGGCGTGCATGCATAGCATGGTGGTTGGCCGACGTCTTGTGCTAGCAATCCGATGAAAAAAAATTCACCGGATACACAAGATTCAATCTAATACAGAAACTAGCAATGAACAAAACCAATCTACCGGGGTACTTCAAAAGAAATCTAGTGTGTAAAGATTGAATCTGCTATACCGAAAAATAAATAAATAAATCTAGAGCACATCTAGGCTGCTAGCTCGTAGAATAAATCTACCAAGATATTACGTTGCTAGATGCAATATTCCAGAAGCTATAGAAAAATCAAATCTATAAATCTAGGGTACTGTGCCTCACGTGGCGGCTGTCATCAGGGCAGCGGCAAGGGGAAAAAATACGTGAGGTAAACTGTAAAGATCAATCTAGAATATGTAAAACTAGCCAGGGAGAAAGATCCACTACGTACGTTCAATCTAGAACATGCAAAACTAGCCAGGAAAAAAAGAATCCGCTATCGGATTAGCATGCTAGCTCTTTACACGAAATCATATAACTACTAGATTGAAAACAAAAACTGATTTACGAGTGGACAGATCCAATCGGGATCAAGCACAACATACCGTCGTTGATGAGTTGCCGTAGAGCGTGCTGATGACGTGTTAAGTAACGACTTGTTGAGGATCCCCGATCCAATTCCCTTCCCTTCCCGTAGCAGATGAGACGTGAGAAGGTGTAGATGATCTCCCCGTATCCTTTCCCGATAGCACACCGGATGAACACGAAGGAGATACGAGGTTCCATTATATAGTCTTTAACCCTTCAGAGGTATATTCGGTATGAGCCCACAATTATGTTAGGGTTATGTTTCTCAACACCGCGCTAGGGGCCGGGTGTTTTTGTACTATCTGACGGGCCGGCCTTTTGTATAGGAGCCCGTGCCGGTTGATGGACCGAATGTTGGACCAACTCGTGTCCTCCCGTCCTCCGTGCGAGTTGTCAATTAACATGGGCTCCCACGCGCCAGTCCGCACCGCAGCTTCTTGGCGTGGCGATACCCTCGCTGTCGTCGGCGGACCGGCGCAGAGCCGCCCGTGGTGGACGAGATTGAGGCCCCCGTGCGCTTGCGCGTCCGGCGGGTTCTGAAGGCCCGAACTAGGGAGGATTCGGGTTCCACGTTCCTGGGCCGGTTTCTGGACTTCTGGCAGGTGGCAGCTTGGTGGAACGAACTCGCTCGACCACCCACCAGACGAGTGCGAGATCCGCCGGTCGGTCCGGTGGGCTAGCGGTGCTTTTGTACACCAGATAATAGTGAACTCTCAGCTGTCCGCCACAGTGCATTTAGAATCGATTCCAAAGTTCACGGGGAGGAATGGAGTGTGGTGGCTCTGGTTTCCAGCTCCCGAGAAGAAAAAAGGGAATCTGAGGAGAGCCGGGCAATGACCACCGAGGATTTTGGTTCTGTGGTTTCGTGGATGGACTCGTGCTCGTGCTTGTGCTCTTCTCTACCCTACAGTTGTGTAGCGCGCGTAGTAGTAAGTCCAATGGACGCCTGGGCTTGCAGCTGCTTGCTTTTGACCCTGGCCGCGTTGCCCATGCATATGGAGTGTAGTTGTTGACGAGATCTCGTCTCGATGTTGAAGGTTCAGCGCATGCTCAGCAGTCATCACTCGGCGTGCGTGGCCACGGGTGACCGGTGACCGGGGACGGTGGGCAATGCATGCATACACACACATACGTACAGGATCATTTGTTTTTGGATCCATCGGTAGATCCGGCTCTGACTAACGAGGCATGGGCGAAGGGCGCGCGACGGACGACGGCCATGGCCTTTGGTCGCAGCGCTGCGCCACTGACCACTGTTGATCCTGATCCGGACAGCTGACAAGTGACAACTCACGCACGCACGCCCTCCTTGGCGCCAGTTTCAACGCCTACTCCGTCCTACTAGGCTCCTAGCCCTACTAGTAGCAGGACTCCGTAGTCCGTAGTAGTAGTATACTCCTATATTGCATCTCCGACGGCTGGCTGCCGCAACATTGCCAGCGGACAAAACATCGAAGACCAAAACGACGACAAAAGAACAAGGTCGTCCGTTGCTGTCCGTCCACCCGCATAGAACGATGCCGATCTCCAGCGCCCGTTTCGCAGCGGACAAACTCCGGTTGATTTGCTTGCGTATTCGCGCGCAATGGACAGCGGAAGCAACAAAACCCGGCCAGCCGCCGCCACTAGGACCTTCCGTTGTCCCGTTCGCCCGTTGGCTTTTGTTTAATCAAGCAATGCAATGCAAGGAGTAGCCATCATATCCAGCTTGTACTATAGCTTTGGCTTATCTGCGATCGATCGATCGCCCAGCCACACTTGTTCTGTTCTCGCCTCGATCGGGCTCTCTCGGTGGATCCGACCGTGTAGCTCGCTCGGTCGATCCGCTCCGACGACCTCGACGGCCGACGTGGAGCTCCAGCCTGTGCTGTGCTGAAGAAAGGGACAGAGGGGTGCAATAGGGCATCCATGATCCATCTGCGTACAGTACGTTGCAACGGTGGAGACGGCTTTCCATGACGCTTTTCTAACCGATAATGTCGCCGTCCCGACCGGTCGAATCTACACGCCCGGGTCCCTCCCTTCCGCCCGCAGGCCGCAGTAAGCCGCTGAGTCAGTCCACAGACCCACTGCTGCCTGCCTCTCCCTGCAGGCTGCAGCCTCTCGAGCACGGCACCACTCCATCCATCCCCGGCACCGGGCCAGGAGCCGTGGCCCTGGCCCCTACACCCACTGGTACACGGGACGACGGAGAGCCTACACCCACTGGTACACGGGACGACGGACGGGTCGCAGCTAGCTGCACTGACGCCGAGACATCGCATCTGTTCTTCCTCGGCCAGCCAGGCAGTCACTGGTAAAAAACGATCCGTTTTGTTAAGTAAACATCTCATCACATTGAAATATTTAATGAACCTAAAAAACGGCTCACGGTCACTATAAAATTTAGATAATTAAAAAAACTAATTCGCAGTTTAGATGTGCATTCATGGTAGGCGATTCTTTTCGGCTGGATTGCGCCGTGGTAGGATAATATTTATTACCGACAAACGAAACGTCTTTATTATGTACTTTCTCTTTTTCCTAAATGTTTGTCTCTATAGAACCCGTATTTTCCTCACGCGGGCGCTTCTCTGAGGGAACAAAAAGGGACGGAGGGAGTACGATGTGATAAATGCAGTAATTTTACACCCAAATTTTGCGATCTAAACTGACGATGAGGCCGCTGCTTCGTCAGGCAGGACATGCACTCTCGCAATGTCATGATTCCACGGGCTTTTTTTGCCGGGAGATAAGGCGATGATGGCCTGATGGATCATGGGGCATCCCCGCCACCGTCGTCCCTTTGTTTCCTCCGAGGCCATGATTGTCCCGGGATGTCTTGCGTCGCTCATACTTCTTAGATCTCCTTGCCCCCGCAACTTTTTGCACGAGATCAGAGCCTTGCATTGCACATTGCAGGCCAGCCGGTTCATGCTCAGCTCCCGGCTTTCGGTCGTTTTCAGCGCGCGCTTACTCATGAGAGCATCGCATCGCATCCGTCTCCTATTCTATTCTCCTGCCCGTGCCCGTGCCCGTTCTCAAATGGCACTCTCAAATTGGGTGGGTTCCCATGATCGAACCAGAGGATCTCGCCGTACGTCACGCCGCTCCCAGTAGTTGCATCGCAACTGACACCCGGCCGGATTCTCTTTCTCTCCAATGCAGTACGACTGTACGAGTACTGTAACTGTGGGTAAAGGTAAAAGTATGCATGGTGCTCGGGACTGACTTTGACAAGAGGGTCAATTCAATTCGGAGTATACAGCACCACACGGTTCTGCACTGTGTCTGTGCAGACAAAAAAAAAGGCATGGATTCTCCGGAAATAAAATAGTAGCAGAGTACAGTAGCAGGCCTGTTTGGCAGGGCTTCTTCATGGCTCCGGCTCCGGCTCCTCCGGAGGAGCCCCGCCAAACGTCTAGGAGGAGGAGTTTAGAGCCGTTTTTTGAAAAAGGGGGGCCGAGCCGTTTTGGAGGGCCCCACTTTCGAGCCTTCCCAAAACGGCTCCGGCCTCCCCAGTGAAGCCTCTCCTCGGGAGCTTCGCCAAACAGGCCTGAAATGGCCACGAGAAAAAGAACTGCTAGCTGCCCTCTCACTCTCATCAGCTGAGTTCTTTCTCCAGCTCACTACTGACGCCAAAAAACGACTGCAGCTGTAGTAGACTCGGTCCTCCTCCTCCTCCCGCTCTCTGTTTCTGTTCTGGGTTGGTTTGGTTCGCGCGAAACCAACCAAACCCTAACCACCGGCGGGCGGGCGGGCGGGGCGGTAGAAAAATCCCCAAATTCCCAGGCCTCCCTCCACCCTCCCCTCCCAGCGTCGCTTTCGCCGGACACCACCACCTGCCGCTTTCCCCCTCCCCTGCCGCTCCCTTCGCCGCCCATCTCCTCCGTCCGCCCCTTTTGACCCCGATTGGGAATCCGCATCCCATCAGGGCCCTGCGCCGGCATTCAATTCCCTGCCCCCACGACCACGCCGCCTCCTCCCCACCTCAGCTCGGGCCGGCCGGCGCTCCTGAGACCGCCGGTGAGTCGAGTCAGTCCGCCTTCCCTTCCTTTCTCTGGTTTGCCGCTGAATTCCCCGTTGCCGAAAAAAAGAAAGAAAAAACAGAGAGAGGAGGTGTTAGTCACGGCTGAATTCGCTGCGCTTCTGGCCCGTCCGCAGAGCTGCAAGCGCCGCCGGCTGGAGGTGGAGGGTCTTGTGCCTTGTAGTTTCTGGTTTTCTGAGCTTATGTGGATTGTTTGTCGTTTAGCTAGAGCTTTGCTAATGTTTGTGGGGATGTACTGATGGATTAGTATGAGGCGAGGCTCCGCGTGGATGCGCCTAGCCGCTTTGGAATCGGTTCGTTGCTCTCGAGTCCTGCAGCGAGAGCCTGGTTTCGGTGGGAATGGTCCTGACTGTTTTGGACCCCTTTACGTTTCGCTAGTTCGCTAGTTGCTGTGTTTTTTGGATTACGAGTTATCTGTGGATGCGGAGAGCCGGAAAATTTCATCAGTTCGATGCTGGGAGGTTTGGACTGGTGGTGTGTTCTTGCTTATTAGAGCCTGGGATCGCGTTCCGATCCAGTTTGATTTCCACCTTGATTTTGCTCGGACGCTCTCTCGTCTTTGTTTTAGAACATTTCAGCGATTGTAATCTGTTTAATAACTTGAGCTTGCCTTGGATGGGCTCCACCCTTTGGCTGGGTGTTCAAGACTCCTTTGGGCTTTTTGGACCATCAAAATTAGTTCTAGCCTTAGGTATCTGGCTGTTCTCAAGTGTTCTGTTATATTCGTTAAATTTCTGCCGAGGTTGTTGATTCAGCTGCCACGTTCTTCGTGTTCTATTGTTGATACCGAGTTGTGGAAGCTATTTCTTGCAAAAACTTGGTCTGTCTGTCATTTGGAGCGCTTATTCCATTAGGCCATCCTCGGCTCTTGTCGTCTTGTTTTTGGGTCATTTGGAATATTATTATTTTCATGTCTATGTTTGCAGCTGTTTTGTATGTAGCTGTAGTCATCTTGTTTTTGGGTGATTTGGAATATTATTGTTTTCATGTCTATGTTTGCAGCTGTTTTGTATGTAGCTGTAACCCTTAGATTTGAAGCATGTTGGTTTTATTTTGGATTGTGACGCTAGAATGTGCTGATTGCTGCCCTTTTTATTCTCTCGTAAAAAACAAAATATTGTAGCCGTAATTAGGACAGTAAGACTATGAAATTATATAAGCATTTTATTCCTTACATTTTATTATCAATTTGCTCGAACACAGATATAAATGTCAGGACTCTGGTTATAGCTTAATTATCCTAATTTTTTCTCACTATGCTTGGCCTTACTTGGGTGAATGACATCCCCTTTAATTCTTGCAGCCTTCACATGATGTATCATACGAAGAATTTTTCTGTGCCCTTTGCTCCGCAGAGGGCACAGAATAATGAACATGCGAGTAATATTGGAGGTATTGGTGGACCCAACGTAAGCAACCCAGCTAATCCTGTAGGAAGTGGGAAACAACGCCTACGATGGACATCAGATCTTCATAATCGCTTTGTTGATGCCATCGCCCAGCTTGGTGGACCAGATAGTGAGTATTCTGTTCTCAGTTGAGTATTTGACATTGTGGTCGAACTTGATACATTTCTGAAACAGGCATCTATATGTGTTGGTATATTATACATGCCATATATGTGTATCGAACTGGAAAATCAATTAAACCTACTATGTAAATGTTTAGGATCAGATTGCTGCACACTTTTCGAAATTCCTATGAGCCTTCTATTTATTTAAGTATTTGTATGGCCTTCTATAACCGTGTGCTATTATTAAATCCAATCACATTGGAAAATGTTTATGCCTTGAGAAATGGAATCCTTGTCCATGAGAAACAGCTTTGAGTGTTGCATGTGGCACGTGCCTGACTCTGTCAATCCAAACTTGACTTGTGATAAGCTACCAGGTTATCATGAGGGTACTTGATGTTTTGGGGATTTCAGCTACAAGTACTCTGTATCTAAGGCTCTTATCATATTTCTTCAGGAGCTACACCTAAAGGGGTTCTCACTGTGATGGGTGTACCAGGGATCACGATTTATCATGTGAAGAGCCATTTGCAGGTGAAGAATTTCCTTCAAAGGAAACAGATTCCAAAATGTCTCACTGCAACTAATATTTTCCTTTCCTTGGTTCTTGTGTAGAAGTATCGCCTTGCAAAGTATATACCGGAATCTCCTGCTGAAGGTGAATATTGTTGTGGCCTTCAAGTTATTTCTTCTGCCTGTCCCCTTCCTTTCAGTCAAACACAGAAACTAAACAAACTATTTGTGCCTTTTGTTATGATGGCATCTCATGTAGGTTCCAAGGACGAAAAGAAAGATTCGAGTGATTCCCTCTCGAACACAGATTCTGCACCGTAAGTGATCTTTACTCAGATGTGTTCTGTAGCATAGCTGATATGCTGGATGGTGCCTGGTTGAATTACATAGTTGACAAATATTCTGAAATTTCTTCAGAGGATTGCAAATCAATGAGGCACTAAAGATGCAAATGGAGGTTCAGAAGCGGCTACATGAGCAACTCGAGGTCTGTTATTGAAAGATGTAGTAATTTATTTCTGTTTATTTTTACATCATTTTAGTTTACCGACAATCCTACTTAGCTCGGGGTTACTTATATAAGCTGATGTTTTGATCCATTGCTAATATTGTCAAGTTACACCTAAGGGTTTTCCTTCTCATGGTTGTAGTAACGCTTAGTTGTCAATTATCTCCTGTTGGCAGTTCTTCTGTTTTGGCTTATTTCTTGTTTTTTATGAGTTCTTTTAGATTCAAGATCATTCTAAATTTTCCTTGTGAGCTCTCTTTTGCTTATCTAGATAAGTTACATTTTCAGGTTCAAAGACAACTGCAACTAAGAATTGAAGCACAAGGGAGATACTTGCAGATGATTATTGAGGAGCAACAAAAAGCTTGGTGGATCAATTAAAGCTTCTGAGGATCAGAAGCTTTCAGATTCACCTCCAAGCTTAGATGACTACCCAGAGAGCATGCAACCTTCTCCCAAGAAACCAAGGATAGATGCATTATCACCGGATTCGGAGCGTGATAGAACACAACCTGAATTCGAAACCCATTTGATCGGTCCGTGGGATCAAGAAATGTGTGGAAAAACATATGCGGCGTTGCATTCCCCGTGGAGGAGTTCAAAGTAGACCCTGGTATGAGCAAGTCATAAAGCAAACTTGGCCTTGACAGAAATTTTTCAGAGTTGACCTCTCCATGAGATGATCGTTCGCATGTGAATATATATCATCTTAACAACAGAATGTTGTATGGGTTTTTGACCCTGCACCTGATCCTTTCAGCCACGCCCAGTTGTTCCTATCACTGTAGTATCCATCAACAACTCCTGTAATTATGAGGATGGTGTTACAGAGTTTCTAGCAAACATGTCCATCGAGGGAATAGCCCTGATCTGAACCATGTAGCAAGAAAGAGAACATGCTTACAAGCAATACATCTGCTGTGAAGAGGGCACGCCCCTGGAGCTACCGGAAGCTATGTTGATAAAAAGATCATGGTATATTTCTGATCTGTTCACTTCGTTTCATGTATCCACAGTGCAATCAACTCGGCAGTATGTTAAAGTGATCGGCTTGGCAATATGTTTTGGAATGTTCCCATGTCAGGTCGTACACTAGATTTCATTTCAGCTGTAGTGCTGCAAACTAAACTTGTTTGATAAAGAGTATTTAAAGGGGGTAATGGCACAAAAGAAGGGAAAGCATATATTCTGCCCTTTTGACTTTCTCACAAGAACATCCTAAAGGTCTAAACTACTTGCGTTGCAGCATTTGTAACTGAAAATTGGCAAAGAATACTGTTTCTTTTGCTCACGCATGTTCGCTTTGTCATAGCAGTAAAAAGCTTTCAAACAGGCATTGATGCTACACACTAAAGGACTACTACTTGATTAGTGGATTGGATTCAGATTTATATTTCAATTCAAATTTAAGCTAAATCCCAAAAATCATCTTCTCCAGAGACCTTAGACCTTACGCTGCTACCACAGCTAAAGCAATAAATTTAGCATTTTATTAGAAGAAATATATAAATTTTATTCTGGCCTTTGCATAAGGATAAAGCATACACTTAGCGGGCCTTTTTTTTTACAGATCGTGATGTGCCGTCCGACGCGCGAGCAGCCCAAGCACGGCACTGGTTAGCGGGCCAGGTTAGCCCAGGCGCGGTGGCTGCCGCGGTCAGGTGGTGCTTGATCCAACCGGAGCTGCAAGACGGTGGAACAGGGAGACGGGCTGCATACTGCGTGCACTGTGCAATACGTCAAGATGTTACGCCCCTTATTAGCCGTGAGCGTTATAATCCAGACGAGAAATCAGATTAGTAGTCAAAAGTGTAGTCTTAACATTTCCAATCCCCTTTGTTTTAAATTGTAATTTATTTTGACTTGCTAGATACACATGGCTTTTATTATGCATGTATACCTACTAATAAAGAGAGAAAATTTCCGTCGTCCACCCAAAAATTTCGTCCAGCCTATCCAACTCCCATCGTCAGCCCCACGTCGCCCCACCTCCCGAAATAGGAGTCCTGATATAAATCTGATTGCTTTTAAAATTAACACGTCAAGCCCCACTTCCTGAAATAATAGTCCTAATACACCTCCGATACATGAAATATATACAGCCCCCGGTCCCTCCAGTGATACACAAGTTAGAAGAGTTGTAAGTGAAGAGGGTACATATG
Organism: Hyparrhenia diplandra; assembly: GCA_015847255.1. NCBI lineage: Eukaryota > Viridiplantae > Streptophyta > Magnoliopsida > Poales > Poaceae > Hyparrhenia > Hyparrhenia diplandra. The sequence continues at coordinate 77,887 of JADLZK010009198.1, read as the reverse complement.
CATGGACCATGGTGGACAACACGCCATCAGCCAAAGGTGTACACCATGAGAAGATCGAGGCAAACAGAGACGCACCACGCGCCGGCTGCCCGAAGGTCTACACCACGATCCAGAAGACGGAGGCAAACGAGGACACATGCTCGGGACTCCAGCACCAGGTTTTAGTCGGTAGCATCTTTAAGCTGCGCTATCTAATCACGACCGTCATGGAGAGAAAGGCAGCCGCTGGCACCAGGGCGCTATGCAGGATCGGCGCGGATTAACGCGCGCCGAGGCGGCAGCACGCCCGCAGCTGCACGCCCAGGAGAATATACGTACACAGCCCGGTGCCAGCACACGTACAAAGCATCTGGGTGCCAGGAAGGAGCAGAAGCTAGGATGACCACAACAGGAGACCCAGAAAAGAGAATCGTCGTAACAAGGGAAGGCACCATGATCTGGCTGCAAAATAAAACTCGGCTAGCCAGCGTGCGCTACAGAGCTGTTAACGGTAGCACCGCTGCACTACAATAGCCTAGCACACAAGGTGTTGTGCATCTAGGAGAAGCAAAGAGAGACAAATCAACACCTGGCCAGCAAAGAGTGTACGTGTGCACGCTGCATCAACAGAATCAATATATGAAAAGATAGGAAGCAAGAAAGGAGATGGAGCCTCATGGGCACCTAACATTTTATCTTGTCTTGGTTTATTTGTCATGTCTTTCTTTGTTTATCAGGTTAGCCGGAGCCAGTGCCTTGTGTTATGTTGCCTGGTGCATCGCTGAGCTGGGTTACATGGTGATCACGGACGTTGCCATTGTCTAACCAAATTTAAGGCGTATTGAGTCTTGTTTTAGTGTACTAGAAGACAAAATATATTGGATTCCGTTGCAACGCACGGGACATGTTTTCTTAGATATCTCTAAAATAACACAAATTATATTCCCAGGGAAACCAAAATAACTATACTATTTGAAAAGAGGCAGTAGTTATGTCAAAGAAAACCATGGGTTACAAGCATAAACGTAAATTATGTAGACAACATCCACGGCACCACATTAAAGATCAAGAGAGGCATTTTCTCGCTACTTATTATAAGTAGTATACATGCTTTTAGTCTGCAGGTTCAGTTGTCATAAACTTATTTCTGTGAATACATACATATGCAGCTAGTACTTTATGTTGTTCTTCAAAACCAATTAATGGACATTGTCATTCCTAAGTTTGAATGGCACATATTTTGGTATGTATAGGTGGTCATGTACTAAGGTGGAGTAGGTCATGTAATAAGGTGGAGTAAAACTGCCGCCCACAGTTTTTGAAGGAAACGGATGGGCCTTCGATAGCATGGAAACATATTCACCATAAATATTGACAATGAGTATATTGTCTCATAGCCATCGATAACCTACCGATTGAGTATAACTCTAGCCAAGGGCCCACTGTCAGTGACCCAACGGAAAAACATACCCGTTGCTCCTTACACGTTTCTCAGTGTGCAAAGCGTTTCCGTTGTAGTAGTAACGGAAGCCACCCACCATCTTAGCTGTAAGATTCGACTTTGACTGCACGAAAGAAAGACGCTACCAACGTTAACAAGAGGTACATTTAATTTGACCATGTCGTCATCGGTGACCTATCTTCATCCTGTAACCGTATCCGATGGCCCAGTGTCAGTGACACAACGGAAAAATGCACCACATACCTGACCACATTTCTCGCGTACGTATAGCATCTACCCGTGAAAAGCGGAAACTGAAGCCACCCACCACCCTGGCTCCAAGCCTACCATCTCCACTTTAAAACCCACCTAAGACTAGACTGGAGTTCAAAGCTCATAGTAACCACACAGCCATCCACCCTGGTTCTAATCCCTTCATCCTCTCCTTAAAACCCACCCAAGATCACACCTCAAGGCGTACAACACCACAATAGTAGCATACTAGCACTTGCGCTATACTTTCCTTAGCCCCACTTCGGCGCCTATGATGGCCACAGGAAGCTTGTCCCTGGTGGCGGCGGCGGGCGTGTGGATCACCGTCCTCGTGGCGGTGGTCATGGCGTCCTTGGCGCCAGTGGCGGCGGCCAACAGCGAAGGCGACGCGCTGATGGCGCTGCGCCACGGCGTCAAGGACCCCGACGGCGTGCTCGCGAGCTGGGACCCGAGCCTGGTGAACCCGTGCACGTGGTTCCATGTCACGTGCAACGACGATAACCGCGTCGACCGTATGTGAGTGTGATCTCTGATCTCTCTTGTTGGATGGGCTGGGCTCGCTCCTTGTGTATATGGATCAGACCACGCTAGCAAACGGCCCACGATGCACAGATTTTGTTGTTTATTTATAAGATCGGATTTTTAACGTGGTAATATTTCTTTGTGGATGGACAGCGAGCTTGCTAACATGAGATTGTCCGGTCCTCTGCCGCCTGAGCTGGGGAAACTAGAGCAGCTGCAATACATGTGCGCTCTGCTCTTTTTATCTGAGCTGGAATTTTCCTGTCCTGCTTTAATTTATTTATTATATCCATAATCCATGTCAGCTATTATTCCATCTGATGAATTATTCTCTGTCACTTTTGGCAACTGAACACACGTACGCAGGGAAATGAGCGGCAACAGTCTGCAGGGCCCGATCCCTTCAGAGTTTGGGACTCTGAAGAACCTGATCAGCATGGACCTGTACAACAACGACCTTTCAGGACCCTTACCAACGACGCTGGGGAACCTCAAGTCCCTCAAATTCCTGTAAGCCATCACTATCTCTCATCTCAGATCATGTTCCAAGTTCCAAACCTCTGAACTGAACGTTGGGTTGGCAGGCGTATCGACCACAACCGCCTGACGGGACCCATCCCCAGGGAGCTCTCTGCACTCCCCAACCTTGGAACCGTGTAAGTAGCCGGTGTTCTCAGATCATCAGATCTCACTCTGTGTTTTGATTGATCTTTTCCAACTATTTTCGATCTCTACACACTCCGTGTAACAAACAACACTGTTCGATCTTGTTCTTTGATGTTGCAGGGATTTCTCGAGCAACGACTTCTGCGGCACGATCCCGACGTCCGGAACGTTCCAGAACATTCCCCTCAGCAGGTATAGGAACAGATCCTCCATGACAGACATTGCAACCAAATATATATATGTTCAAATGCTAGGCTCTCGATGTTAACCGTGCCGTGCCTGTATTGTGTGTTTGTTGCAGCTTCTCCAACAACCCGCGGCTGAAGCAGGGACCAGGCGAGTACGACGCCAATTGCTAGGCTAGGCGCTCGGCGGCCGGCTCCTCGGTATGAAGAATAATGGAGCCGTCAGTAGAGTAGTGTAGGTAGCATTGGAGCGATGAGAATGGATGCGGCGCTGTGCTGCAGATGGAGGCCTCGGCCCTCGCTTGTACTGTGACTGTGAGCCTCTGGCGCCGGCCGGTCGACGCCAGAGAGATTATGGGGAATGAAGCAAATGGTCCGACTTCAACTGTTTGTGTTGTGTGCTGAAAGCCTGAAACAGATAACGTATCTTATGAACTAGCTTCTGGAGTTGCTCTGTTTGTACATTGTAGTACTATCCATTGGTCCTGCAAACAGTTAGGTTGAAGCAAAGCTTACTGACGGCCTAAGGAGAACGGACTGTTAAAACACTTCTGAAGAAAAGGAGAAAAAAAAAGAAAGAAAAACGATGTCCTATTATAATTTCAAAGCATTAAGAAGCTTTGGCAATGGCAATCTCACGGCTCACAGTAAAAAGCAAATAAAAGTTACGGCCAAATAATGACATCGAGGTAATGACTAACAGAAAATCCTTGACCATATATTGACGATTTTAAGCGACTGAACTACTTGTTACATGACTCTGAACCATGTACTCTCTATAACGACTTTCTAAAGTAGTATATATATGATCTAATACATCTTAAAACTAACTAAGAAGAAGCTACTGGATGTGTATCAATCTCGATCTCCCAGCATCTGATGAAACTCAATGAAGCCATGCATCTACGGCGACGCTGAAGGAGGTGTCGCCGGCGGCTCTGCTGGCAGAGGAGGAAATATCGGCGGCACCGGTTGCGCTGTCAATCAAATACGTATGAACCAACACGCATCAGCATCACAAGATTAGATCTGCATAGAATCTCATGATACGAGGTATTGTAACTTACAGTTGCATGCGAGGAGCGTCGGGAGCGGCAGCACGGTGCCGCAGACGAGCGGGAGCAAGAGCATGCGGATGGGGTCGACGGGCTTGGGCAAGAACTGGTTCATGTTTCCGTTCATGCCGTGGCACAGGCAGATGGGCGCGTCCCTGATGACGGACTTGAGCCCGTCGCAGCACTCGCCGGGGGGCGTCAGCACCGTGATGTTGGTCAGGTGATCCGTGCACGGAAACATCCCCACCAGCGGCGTCATGCACTCCTCCGGTTGGGGCTGCGCCGGCGGAGGGGTGAAGGTGAACGACGTCAGGCTGGCACCCAGGTTACCGGCGGCGCCATGGACAGGCGGAGACAACGACCCCGGCGGCGGGAGGAGCGGGATCAGGGGCTGCAGCAGGCCGATGATGGCGCCCAGCCCCGGGAAAAAGCATGTTCAGGATCGCGGCCAGGAAGTCTGGAGGTAGGACAGCGGGGATGCCAGGCGTCGGAGGTGTCGTCGAAGGGCGTGGGCGTGCCACGCCGCCGCCTTCTGCTGCTTGGTCCGCCACCTTTTCTGCTGCTTCTTGGCCTGCGGCCGCGGGCTTGGATGCTTGTTGGACGACTTGGACCCTCGCCGCTTCCGAGGGATGCAGCGCCGCCGCCGCCATGGCGATGGCGAAGAAGAGGGCGATCAGCTTGGGCGAAGCCATGGAGTTGGAGGCTTGAGATGCTATGGCGCTTGGGCTGGTTTCTGTTTTGGATTGGATGCTGATCACGTGGGTTTGCCTTCAATTTATATGGATGGATGGATGGCTTGGAGATAAAAAATTCGTTCAGGCATTTGGTGTAACGATATTGGATTCTTAATCCCTTAGGAGTTTGAGGAACTCTGTTTCTGTTAAGTGAAGAGAAAATATGAGCCACAGAGTCCCTCGAGTCCTGTTGGCCTCGACAGATAAATTTTAATTTTGTTGTAATGACATATGACTTTTCTTGGACTACATTTATTATCCTGGACTCTTTTTAAAGTTACGAACATGCTGTCAGCGTGGGGCAGCCCAAGGATGAGACAGCGCTTCCTTTGCTCGCCTTAATCGTGTGCATGCATCTCCAATCACAGAATAATTGTATATACAAAAACTTATGATGGCGGCAACAAACAATGCATTATCGGAGTACAAACTCCTCTGATGACATGAAAATCATCCAACACCTCGACTACGCTGATGAAACAAGATGAAAGAAGTGCATCACAGATAACAAATTAACAAGTAACAATCAGACAACCATTGTAGAAGCAGGATCACACGATCAACCACAGCTATGCTCGGTGGTTAGGCCTAGAATCAAGAATGCGCTCGGAAATTTGAGTGGAAACGATGAACACAGCGATGAACGCACGGCAACCGCCAGGGAGACGGTGCCCCTTTTCACCCTTGATTAAACTGAGTTCAAAGACAAAACTGACTTGAGGCGCTAACCCGCTCCTCAGACGCTCCACTACTTATACCAGTAGTTACAACACACACTTACAACATACGAATTCAAATAAACATCGATACAAGTTGGCAAGAAATAAACTGCTCTGACGGAGCGACGCACACGCGCAGTGATCGCGACAGAGAGAGTGGATTGGCTTTTTCCTCCCAAATAAAGAAGACTTTGAGGAAGGCGCTCCAGCCTCGCCACGAACTTTCCATGTAACGCGACAATTCAAATTCTACTAACCCAAACACCAAACCGACTTCACCACTGTGCGTTCCACGTCGGTGAACACGAGCTTGACCAACAATCTCCCCCCTCAAGCTTGTTGTCTACCGAGATCACGAACCCCCAGCAAATGCCTCATGACTGCAAGTTTCACTGCATTCATTGGCTTCCCGCAGCTGCTCTTTGCTCGTTGGTGCTGATCTTCTTCACCAGAATCTGTCCTCTCTCCACACACTCCCCGTATGAAGTGATATTTGATCTCGATGTGTTTGCTACGGCCATGAAAGACTGGATTCTTCATCAAGGCTATACCAGAGTTGTTGTCTTCAAACAGTGTGACTCTCATGGGCTTTCTCCTGTCAACTCACTCAACAATGTTCTTAACCAGGCAAGCACATGCCCTGCACGTTTCCAAACTGGTTTCTTTTTGAGTAAAATGCACTCATGGTACTTAAACTATGCCGTGTGTAAATGAGATGGGTACTCAAACTCGAGAAAGCGTAAATGCATACAAGTACTCAAACTATTTTACGTAATAACAATCAGTACTCAAACTATATATGTAACAGCCCGGTACTCAAACTATTTATGTCCCATGCTATGGTACTGCTTTTTACCGAAACTATAATATGGATGGATAGATGATTAAAATTTTTAAGATGCGATTTGTTTTGGGACTGATTTCTTCATCGGAAAATTTCTTTTGTAGTTGCCATAAAATTGTTGGTGCTCAAATATGCATTAGTATTAGCAGCAATAAAAATAATATAATCTAGAAATATAACTCCCTCTTTCTTTATTACATAAATTCATATTTGTGAACACCGTGCTGCTGCTGTTTTTTAAAGGCGGCCGCTAGTGCTGCTTGACGTTGACGTACTATTTGTAAGAAAGAAGTATCACAACCTTTTCTTAGAAAGAGATAAGCTTGAACCATATCGTGTTAAACTAAGAGAGAAAACTTCAAATCATCTTTATCCATGCATATTATAGTTTCCCAGCAAAAGCAGGTACCACGGCATGGGATAGCGATATTTTGAGTACCTCAATGTTACATATATAGTTTGAGTACCTAGTTATTACGTCTAGATAGTTTGAGTACCGATCAATTCACGTTTTTTTTAGTTTGAGTACCTATCTGGTACCTACATAATAGTTTAGGTACCCTGAGTGCATTTTACTCTTTCTTTTTCTTTCCCTCTATCTTTTTACACGTATATGGTTTTAGTTTTTTTTCAAATCAGTTTCTCTTTTCTTTGGGGTTTTTATCCACATTATGCTTTCCTGAAGAACGGAAGCAATAACCGACTTAATAAGAAGTAGAGTCGGACTTTGCATGAAGAAGAAAAATAAAATCGACTCATGTCACATAAACGACCTAATATATGTTTTTTGAGTCGGACTCCGTTTATGTTAGACAACAACTAGAACTCGTATGAGTACACAAAGGACTTGGTGTGCGCATCAGGATAGGATTGGTATAGAATAGAATAGGAAGCGCAACGTAGGTATTGGACTCATCCATCTAGAAAGAATCGGATAGGAAACATACGTAACGGACTCATAGATCAATCTAGAAGGAAGGGTGAAAGAAATTTTGGTGGACCAAACTAAATTTTGGTAGACTGAAATTTCCTTGCTTTATTAGTATATATAGGTATAGAATAGGAGATATGAATCGTTTAAATCCTTGCTGGCTTCGATGGGTAGAACCTATTGGCTTCGATAAATAAAATTCGAAGTTTTGCTGTAACGGCATATGACTCGTTTCTTGGACTATTATTTATTATCCTGGACTCTTTTTAAAATTCAGGATGGAGTTCTAAAGTTCAACTACTTTGGCTATCATTTATTGTCGTGGACTCTTTTTAAAATTCAGAATGGAGTTTTAAAATTCAGCTACGATACGAAGAAGTTATGAACATGCTAAAAAATTTCTCGAAAAAAAGAAAAAACTGCTACGTACGTTAATGGAACACCGACCTAGTCCACAGCTCAAGACAAGCAGGAACCGACATCTAGATCCACATGTATTGTCAAGAAGGTGTTTAATTTCTCTCGGTTTCAGAAGATCAGGTGGGTTATCACTTCTCTGCCCCACTGTCTCTGTCGAGCTTTTTGACAAAAAAATCCAGGCAGCTCGTGATCGCACGACGTTATCATTCTTGTATGGATTACGGTGAGCATCAAAAAAAAAAAAAAAAAAAAAAAAAAAAAAAGATTATGGTGACCATCAACATCACGGGCATCCATCACTTTCTTTACCTGTCCTGGTTAACCACGCCTCCATCAAATCGACACATCAGCTTTATCCCAGAGATACATTTCAGTTGCTAACTGATTTGCTGGTGTCGTCATTTTTCCTTTTGTTCTCGGTGTGTCCACACCTCACAGAATAAAGACTGGATGGATATCAGCACCCATTCCATGCATGACCACACCAATTTCAATTTCAGGCCACACAAACATTCAGATTTGCGCGAAGCATGCACGTCTAATTTATTATTACTTTCGAAAGCGAAAGACACCTAAAAGATCAGCTTGGAGCTCCTGCATTTCCCTGCATTTCCCTTCTATACAAGGCTACAATGTCAGCTACACACATTATTCACCTCCATCAGTCCCTAAGCCACCATTACGTTCTTCTTCCACTCAAAGTGTCATCACCTCTTCAGCGGTTTGTAGAGCACAAAGCTCACATACTTGGATTCAAACCGATGGGTGACGCCAAGGGCGAGCAGCGACTGCGATCCCCACCCTTTCTCAATAAACAGATGGTTGAGGACGACGTGCTGTGGCTTTGAAGCTTGATTGTCAGTGTTATCAGTGTCCCCGAGGACAGACATGAGAAGCTGGGGTGGGAGGGTGGGCGGCTCCTTGGCGAATTCCTCGTCACCCGGTATTGCAGATCGTAACTGTGTTCAGGAGATGGGGGTGCCTCGAACTCAGCTACACTGTCGAGGCTCTCTGGAACGTAATCCTGTACAAAAACAAGTATCTTTTCAGATGAAATGGGAAACAGCACTATGGAGAACTTTTCAAACGGCTTAGAGCAAAGTGCGCTGTAATTTGCTTGTCTTTCTCTCTTTGCTGTTTAAATTCTCACAAGTTTGAATGCTGAAACAGAAATATAGCATCCTTACTGACATGGACATCGAGGAGGTTGGCCACTTGCCCTCTTTCATCAGCTGCATAAGGTAGTTCAGGGATGTATCTCAGCTCCCCATCAACAATAATCCGGTAATGATAAACTCCGGATGGCAGAACCAACAAGATGGCGTGATCTTTGCCAGACCTCTCCAATGCCCTCCTGAAATTACACACCGGGTTTTTGAATTTAATACTCAAAATGGGAAGAAAATAAGGTGTCTGAAGATGTAAATTCTATTTTTTGGGAAAATCATATTACCTCGATGTCCAGTTATCCCATGATCCTTCCAGGAATACCTCATTTCCTCCTAGACTCCATGTAATCAAAGTTGGAATCCCTTCTCTTGGGAGTGGTGGTTGGTAGATTCACCGGTGCCATTTGTCGGTGAATGGTTGAAAACGGGAGAGAACTCAGTAGGTCTGTGCAGTGGAGTCACTGGAACCTGCAAGAAGCAATGTCAGTAAGAACAGGACCAGCAACAATGCAAATACATGTGACTAGTTCCAACTGAAAACGAGTTGAGCAACATAAAAATATGCTTAGTTAGAGGTAATAATACCCCTATGATGATTTCAGAGCAAAGCATGATCCCTTATCTTCAGTGTTGTAGGATCTGAAATTGCCATATTCCCTTTAGAAGTATAGGGCTAACAATGTACAAAAATTTGCATTGGTCAAGATGGAACTTGTGAACTCATATTGTTCACCCTTGTAAGACTATGGTTATGTATGTCCATGTCCAACAGTGAGGGAAAACTAAACATGATACTAAGATGACTCTGCTAAAAAAATTACATAGGTCAGCCAGCTTCTACAGTTTGTTACTAAAAATAAAAAGAGCAACAAAGGTATGGCAGCACAGTTGTTAGGACTATGAACTGTTGCAAGATTAAATATCCTTTGTAAGAACATGTTGCCCAGACATCTGCAATATGAATGTAAGCAAACAGAAAAAAATAATGACCTAAATGATCCAAGGGCCATCTATTGATCTCAAGCAAATTGCAGGTGATGATGAACTGACTCTGTTGCAGGTCTAACTAGTGGTTACATTTAAGCCGAACTGAATGAACTGTACTTGTGACCAATCACAAGATTCCTCACCAACTGATCGTAATGTTAATCACATTTCTAAAATATGGCAGATGCACCTAACATTATTTTGTTCAATCCATCCTACCATACCATGTGCATCAAACGCTGGTAAGCTTTTTAGCAGAGCATGTTTTCAAGGAGACATGTCCTTGAAACAAGATCAGGCTGTAAAGATTTTGTCGTAACACAGTGTGTGATCACCAAGGAAGAAAAAAAATGACAAAAGGATTAAAAGCAACAATACTTGCATCAGCTAGTAGTTTGTGTACCCGACAGCTAAATAAACCAAACGCTTAAAAAAAGGTGTAGGCCAACGTGATCTGAGAAAGGAAAGCCAACTTGTCCACTACAACCAACCCAATCCAAGATTCAGAACTATCAAATCCATTTGCAAAATCAAGGTGCAGCCAATTGCCTAAATCAATTATTTCTTCAGGATACACTAGTAAAGTGGTGAGCTCCAGCAATATCCTGAACAGGAATAACACTCTTTGGGAATATCAGAACGGTGGACAGGCTGCAGTTTAGTAGATCTGTAAGCTACAGCTTGTTCCATGCGTCGCCGCTCCTACAGTTCGAAGTTTCAAGAACCGTGTGTATCAGTCTGATGACTGAGCGGCAGAAAATTACCCACACAAAAGGCGTTCATCCAGTGTCTACCACGCACAAAAATAATCAATTCCAAAGCAAAACTAAATTTGATCGCCAAGGAGGAGAACGGAACAGTCCGAGTATGGGTAACTGAAACGAACGCAATTCAACCGAAACAAGCAGGGATCATCAACAACACCCCAAGTTATGTCTCTGTCATTTCTTTTTCGGGTAAAATAAATCGTCACCTGCGGCGCGAAGAGATAGGGCACGGGCGGTGGACGCTCCAGCATCACGGCGTCTGGCGGTGACAGCGGCGGCAGCGGTCCCATCGCGGCGCCTCCCGCTGAGCTGCTGCTTCCGCCGCCGTTGTGAGCCGCCAGCTCCGGCGACGCCGCCGCCATGTGGCCGTTCTCCCCTCCTTGGCGCTCGCGTTCCCCATGCCCGCCCGGATCGCCGCGCCTCCCCTAGCTACTCCCTCTCCCGCCTCCCACCAGTCAAACCCTCGAAGCGCAGCTGGGAGAGTAGTACATACACTAGAACAACACCCACCTCTCGAGCACCGCCCTAAGCAAGTGTTATGGCGAAGCAAGCGACTAGGCGGAGGAGCGGGGAGGCTACGAGAATACAGACCCACGCGAGAATGCCACGGGGTTCGGGTTAATTTGCGGCGGCGAGCCACCACCGGGCGCCCGGAGGCCGGAGCTGACAGAGATGGCGCGCGCAGCCACCGTCGGGTCGGCGGAGGACGAGAGGGACAAAATATAGAGAACGTGGCGAGTCACGTGACGCGCACGCCGCCTCACGCGTGTTTTCTGGAGATTATCTCCGAGTTTTCTCCGCCGTCGGATCGGGGGCCGTCGGGGCGTCTCGACCGTTGAGGCGCGTGCGTCCGTGCATGCATGCGTCGTGGGTCTAGATTACCACGGTGCCCCTGGTTGCTAGTCTGGTCTCGGATTAGGTCGACGGCATATTCTAGTTTATCTTAGTGGGTGTAGCAAGTCAACATTTTGGACGGTTTTTTCAAGAAGGATATGTTCGACGGTGATCGAGAAAACATGTTGATATGGATAGGGATTGGACGGTGATTTGGTAATGGAAACAACGTTTAGAGGTTCTGTACCTTTGAGTGTGTAGGTACATAGAGAAAGAAAAGGGTCCACATTTTTTTTTTAGATAATGGATAATAAAATCTGGCCTCTACATCCAGGGATGTACACAGCCAATTATTACAGAGTTTGAAAAAAAGAAAACACAGATGCAAGCCAAGTGTCTGTAAAATAGACATTGGTACTAAAGCAAACGAAAAATATGTTTCCACCCTCTATTGGAAATTTCTAGAGCAACTATCTCCAATTGTTTGCTCAATGTAATGAGGGCGTCCTTTGCTTGCTCAGCACGCTGCAACTGGGCCCAAAAGCGCATCCAATAAGCCCCCTGAAGATAACCTGCATAATAGAGTTAGATTTTATTTTTTTTAAAATCGTGTCATTACGACATCTCCAGATGGCCCAGAATAAAGCTGCCACTCCAACCCAAATCAGTGGCTTAGTCTGTTTATGTTGATTATGAAGCCAGGTACCAAACATATGGTTAATAGAAATAGGTTGGGTAAGGTTGGTAGCGTAGAAAATAATCCTCCAAATCATCTTAGCAAAAGGGCAATCAAAAAAAGAGGTGTTGTATAGTTTCATTCATATTACAACACTTTCGCATTTCTCGACTCCCTTTCTAATTTTTTTCTAGCAAGGTTATCCTTTGTCAAAATGACACCTCTTTGGACAAACCCGGAGGAAAATTTTAATTTTTAGAGGTATTTTCTATTTTCAGATTCTCTTATGTTGGAAGGGTGGATTTGTATCTATAGCATCCAGATACATATACCGGACGGAAAAAATTCCAGACCTGGATAAAGGCAATTTAAAATAATCTTTACCATCCACCAGTGCCACATTAGAAACCCGTGCTACCAGGATTAGCCACTCAGAAAGATTATGATCCACTAAAGATCTCCTAAATGAAATATTAGGAGGGTTAGAGGACAAAACCTTCGAAACTGTTGCATGTCGATCCCTTGCTATATTAAATAAGCTCGGGTATCTAAGTTTGAGGGGCTTATCACCTAACCAAGTATCTTCCCAGAACCTTGTATTGGTTCCATCTTTAATTAGGAAACAACCTTTATCAAGCACCTCATCTTTAATATGCATGAGGCCTCTCTAGAAATGAGAGTCATTGGGTTTGGCTGACACTTGGGTTAGGGTCTTGGAGTTTAAGTATTTATTCCTTAGTAAGGATTGCCATGTACCATCGGTGTTTATAAGATTGACAATCCATTTGGCCATAAACATTTATTTTGTAGGTATAAATCTATAATTCCAAGACCACCTTGATCCTTAGGGGCGACAAAGGATGTCCCACTTAGCGAGTCTATATTTATGTTTTTCTCTGTTGACCCTTGCCGAAGAATCTTGATCTAAATTTATCAAGATTCTTGAGGACTCCTTTTGGGATCTCAAAGGACATCATGAACATAGGGAGACTACTTAAGACAGAGTTTAACAAAACTAGTCGTCCCCCATAGGATAGGTATCTTGCTTTCCAACAAAAAAGTCTTTGTTCAAAAACGTTCTTCTACTTTTCTCCATTCAGAATTTAGGAGTTGTCTATGGTGCATGGAGATTCCTAAATATCTGAAAGGATAAACCCCTGTATTACAACCAAAGAAAGGGTCCACATACATGGTAACCCAACCGACAAACAACGTGCGATAGAGGGAGTATGAATTTTAAACAATTATTTAAAGTATTGAGCTTAGCTCGACATTTGTCTTTTTTTAAAAAAAACTAGGTCACGTGACGACGTGATCCAAAACCAGCAAACGATCGACCAAAGAAGAAACCTGATGGTGTATGGTGATCATTATTCGAGAGCTTGCTAGAGAGGTGAAGACTTAAGAGTCCATACTATATCTTGTTTTGACCATGAATTTCTTATCTTCAACGTTATCTGAATACCAAAGGATATATATAGTGACACGGTAAATTTCTACTTTAACAAAAAAAAAAGATTTAGAATTCACTTTAACAAAAAGTTGTATTATACAACTACGTTGTATCTCCATTCAGAGGATGTTTAGAGTAGCTAGCATTAGATATATTGCTAATTACCGACCTGTTTGGTTTATGACGAAGTTTGCCACGTCAAATCTTGAGCAAATTGTGCTAATCAAAAAAAAAAAAAAAACCAGAGCAAATTGAGCACGATGAGCTATGATCATGAGTTAAATAGACGTATGATGAAGTCAGGACGATCGAGCACGCAAAAGCTAATTAAAAGCATGTGAGAGACCAAGGAAAGGACCGTCGTCTATGATGGTAACTTTTTTGAACATACATATCTGTATTTCAAGTAAGGAAAACAACCGCACAAACATACGAATACAGATACGTATGGAAATACAGAGACGATCGTAACAACCAAACTACACAAAGATCCCTAGACAAGATAAAAATTACAACAACGCCCTTAGAATCTTCGTGGAACCACCGTAAGTCGCCCTCCTCGTCGCCGACCGCCGCCACCAAGAAGAAGGCGAAGCTTCACCGTGAGCTGGAGAAGTTCCATTGCACCAAGGCTTTGATCGGAGTCGAAATTGACACCCATCGCTGGGCGACGATGAAAAACGAAGATCACCCATCGACCGAGCCACGCTCCAACTCCACCAACTCCCGTGATTCGCCACACCGCCGACAACCACCGCCATCTGAGGGGACTTGGACCAGATCCGGCTTTCCGGCCTCCACCACACCCACGCATCTCCATAGCCAAAAGTAAAGAGGCTAGCGAAAAACATCACCCGAAGAGGACGATGAATCGCCACCACGGACTCAAAACAGCTCGACGACCTCGCCATGAGCCGGAGAGGGAACGCCCACGGGCGGAGAAGAGGTCTCAAAGCTTATTCCCTCGGCACCGCCGACGCATCCGCCACATCAACACCGGGCCGGACGGACTCTAGCTTCACCGTCAACCGGCGGCAAGCCAAACCTAGACCTAGGAAAACTAAAACCTAGCCTATCTACATCCGCACGGCGATTTCGCAGCCCAACCTCCCCATCCAAAGACCAAACGGTGGTCGGAGGAAGGAGGATTTAGGCGAAAATCGCCGCCGGAATCCGGCGTCGCCTCCTTTTCCGCCCCCCTCAAGACTGCAGCGGTGGAAGGGGAAAGAAGGAACGAGAGACGACGAGGGCCTTTTTGTAGGCCAACTAGTTTTCCCGGGTGTCTATGATGGTAACTTGAAGAGCAAGGGAGGAAGAAGTCAGGACTTTTACCACGTTGGGCCTGGGCCCTGGCTCCAAGGAAAAGCAAGGGGCAAAACGGTAATCCAACCCTCCTGCTTCGAGTTGGAGCTCATAGCGAAAAGAGATGAGGTTATGAGAATAATAATTAAATTAACCTAATTATAAGCGGGGATCATGGCGATAAGCCGGAGCAGAGGGGGACAAGCCGGGCCGGCAAGGGATTGGATCATTGGATAGATTGGTAGGCCCGTGCTTATCCACTATCCTTCCCTCCGATCCTCTGCGACGCGTGGCCGTGTGGTACCACTAGCACCTGCCTGCCCCGCAGAGCTGCCTGGCATTGCGTGACGCACGACGACACACCAAACGCTGCTGCCGTATACCTGCAGCAGCTTTGCACCGAAAACGTGCTCTAGTGGTGACCTCCTTTCGGAATTTAACTCGCACACATAATTAGCAACAATCGGGGCGTGCGATTGAAGGCTCGGTGAACGGGAGAGGAAAAAAAAAATGTCATACCACCTCTATGCGTGCGTGGTGAGACTGGCCTCGCCGCGGAAATCCCTCTCGCCTTCGGAGAAAACAACGCCGTGGGGCCGTGGCAATCCACCCGAAGTTGCTCGGCAAATTCACTTCAGCGCCGAGCCGGAGACTTTGCCCAGGGAATGGACATCGAGGGCAACGAATCCTGGGACGATACACACGGTAGGTTCTTGCTGGTGCCGTACGTACATACGTGGGCAACCTGAGCACGGCTTCCTTGCTTTTTTATCATCACCTGGTCTCCTCCCCCTGCTCGTCATGCGTCCTTCGGACGTTGCAGTGCTTATCCCCTACGAGGCTACGACTATTTTAGTACAGCATTGCAACTACTGTACCAAACAGACGGCCAGATTAGATTCTCTCAGCGTGGCGATTTGCGAAGAGCTCGGGCGCGGCGTTCAGCATCGTCCCTAGGATTGGATGTGCCGGCGCCGGCCCGTTAGACGGTGGTGATAATACACATGGCGAGTGGGTGGTGACTATCGATCACGACCAAACCAACAGCGGCAGTGTCGATCGATCGATCGGTGCCGAGCCAGTAGCACTGCAGGTTGAGAAGAACTCCTTCTCCGACTGCACACAGTGGCTACGTTTCGTCTACCACTCAGCTTTTGGCAAATTTGTGGTGTATAGGCTTCGTCGTCCAAACCTGATAGTTTGAATCTTATTCCCTATAGGCTGTAGCAAATGCATGTTACAATTCTCTGTTGTGGTCTCTATGCTGCCAAGTTGGTTGCTGCTACACATGCTGGAATCATCTGCTAACCAAGTAACTGACTATTGTCTTTTTGTTCTGTAGCATGAATTTGCCAATCTTGTCTCGTAGTTCTGAGTATGAATTTAGTACTTTTATTCTGCACTCATTACTGTGTCACTATATGGTTCTGAAAACTTCAGTGCTCTGCGATGCAGAACAACTCAAATAGAGTATGCTTGTGGTCCCATATGCTTCATCAGCACAATTGCTTTTTTTTTTTTTGGTTATGTCATCTTCCTTAAGTTTTTTACCCCAACTTTTCAAGGTACATTCGCCGAGGACAATCTGATGCTGGTTTCTCTCTTTTCGAGTCTGAGTCATTGTAATGGCCCAGATTTCTAGAGTTTGATGATGTCAATATGAAGGTTTTGACTTACTCTACTCAAGACAAGTAGTATGCTGAACCACTGACTTTGGTAATGGCTAAAAGAAACTGAATCTTCTCTGATGGCATCTTTTCGATAAACAAGGGGTTTGATTTGAAAAACTACACACTACTGTATTCGGTGTCTGATAAGAATGTTCAAGAAATAAAGATCAGGTAATTTGATATTTACTTCTTCCTGTGTGTTACTGTACCAGATACTCTTTATGCTTCTTTTGACCTTGATGCGCGGTAAATTGATCAGCCATCATTTCAATGTCTCTTATATATCAGAAAGTCATAACAGCAACAGGTTTGGCACTTAGGGGCTGTTTGGATCCTGGTGCTAAAAATTAGCCCATTTTGTGAATTGTGATAATGGGCTAAACAGGAATTAATGAGAGCTAATGGGCTTGAGGCCCGACTAGCTCTTATTAGGCCATGTTCAGCCCTCCTATTTAGCATCCAAAACCCACAGGACTAATAGCCCATGGGATCCAAAACCCCATTAGACATCTTTAAGATGAAAGAATCATTCAAATATAGGGTATGATATATAATATCTAGGGCATGGACTCTGGACAATAGTAGTTCCTACAGCAGATCTTGCCTGTGTACTTTCAGCTTAAAGTATTTTATTTGATTCTTCAGTTGGCTGTACCTGTACATATTTGCAATTTGCATTTGTCCAATCTCTAATTATCTGTTTTGTTGTCAGTCCTGAGATAATGCTATTGATTTATAGAAGAACAAGCCGCTCGATTCCTCTGAAGATTCTTTCCATTGAGGATGGTACAGTCTTGAAGTCCTTCAGCCACCACCTCCATTGTAACAAGAAGGTAGATTTCATTGAACAGTTTTTTTTTTTTTTTTTGATGAATGATTTCGTTGATCAGTTCAATGAAAGGCTTCTGGTTAAGCAGGAAGGAGAGAATCTCCAAATTCTTGATGTAAGCCTTATACCTAAACACAATCAACCGAAGAATATTTGTTTCGTCATTAGGGTTTTAACTCTGAACTCACTCGTGTACCTAATATCTGTAGGTAGGGAACTTCCAGTTGACAGAAGTGAGCAGAACTGAGTTTATGACTCAATCTGCCTTTATCTTTCTGTATGAGCTGCAACTGTTCCTAACATTCCAGAATTGATTCATCTTCAGAAGAAAATGGTGAGCCTCTTTTTTAAAAGATATATATATATTGTTCAACTGCTCAAGTATTTTTATTGCAGTGCCTGGTGCATTCTCCTAGTTATGTTCTTTCGATTTTCCCTTGTAATGTTCTTTCACTGCCAGCTAGATCTTGTTTCATGTGCTTCTCAGATCAAACTACTAAACTAAAACGCTATTGCCTGATCTCAAAGTTCATGATGCATGTTTTGTTCAGTTTGATAAATTGGTCAATCATTTTGGATGGAATCCACTGCAGTTTTTTCATTTCCGTGTGATGTACATAAAACGGCACATGCATGGCATTCACTACTTCAAAAATTTCCTACCTACAAATTTATTATAGTGCATAGTATTTGGCTGGGACCTTTTTTTTTTTGGCATTTCAGCTGTCCTTTGAAGATAACGGATCATGATAACTGCATTTTTCGTGCTGGTGCTCATGATTTTTTTGAACACTAACCTTCCTTTCGCGAAATGCAGCTGACTCTATAAACATAAGCAGCATACTGACTGGCAAATGCTTGGCTAAAATAAATCCTGGAAATTCATGCAAGCAAAAAAGAAAGCACGAAGAATACAGTCTCCGAGGCCCTTGAGGACATCACAGCTCTACACTGGCAACCGGAGTGGCCTTGTCTATGTGTGGTCGAACTGAAACTAAACTATGTCGGCTTTCACCTGCAGCATGTGCGGTCGAACTGAAAGATGAATCTATGTCGTTGAGTTCTCATTTCTTTGAAATGCTTTCACTGTTGAAATGCCAAGAGTATGTATGTTCAGAAATGCGGAATCCTATACTCTGAATGTCTTAGGCAGGTTAGGGTGCTCACTGTCACTGACTCACTGGATAGGATATGCTGCTCCATTGAGAAGTTCTGTAATTCAGAGTGCATACCCAAGCATAACTCAATCTTGGATTCTTGGTTCGCAGCCAGCTCTTAGAATGATAAACTCTGGTTGACCCTAGGAGCAACCGGCAGGCATGAGGCTCGTTTGCCAGTTTGCCACACTGGAACTGGTGCGCTCCAAACGAAACGGGTGTGTTTAGATCACCAAACTTGGTGCAAAATTTTTGGATGATATGTCACATCGTATAATCGTGAAGACGCGTTTAGTTTGTTAGTGGTAATATTATCCTACCATGACGTAACTAGGCTTAAAAGAATAATCGCCTCGCAATGTACATCTAAACTGTGTAATTATTTTAATTTTTTACCTATATTTAACTCATTACATACACGTTGCCGGGTCGACGGATGTGATGGGAATCTTCTTTTCGCATAGTAGTAGAATTTGGGAGGATTTTGGGATCTAAACAGGGCTGAACGCTGAAAACTCTGAATCCTGTGGCCACTTCCACTACTAAGGGGTGTTTAGTTGGTGAAATATTTTTGGGTTGAAAGAATAAAGACTTTTGTTTTGTATTTGAATTATTGTCCCTACTATGGACTAACTAGGTTCAAAAGATTCGTCTTGTACTTTTCAAACCAAACTATGCAATTAGTTTTTTTATTCACCTACATTTAATACTTTTCACGTACGCTAAGTTAAGAATTTGATGTGACGGAGTAACCAGAAGACTTTTTGGGTTTCTGCATGGGAACTAAACATGGCCTAAACTTATCCACTACGCAGCCTTGCCTCCTCAGATCTGAGTCTCACCTCACTCACCTATAAACGGGTCCCACCGTATGCCTGGCCCACAGACAAGTAATGGCATTGTGGGCTTGTGGGCTTGTGGCAACTCACTGGCAACTCAGGTACCAACAAAAAGCGAAGTAATTTTGAAATATTTTGCTCCTAAGTCCTTTTCGTTGGGGAATTTTGCTATAAGTCCTGGGCTTGGCACTTGGCACGAAAAACCGTTGCACTTGCACGGACGAGGAGCCCGAACCGTGAAAAAGTCGAAACACTAGGGGCTCACGCGAAAAAACACCACCCACCCTTCCCCTCGCTTTCGAGCCGCTGGCACTCCATCCTTGCCAGGCTGTCGTTCTGCTCTATAAACGGTGCCGAGTAGGAGCGGCGGAACCCTAGCGCAGAGCACCGCAGAGACAGGCGTCTTCGTACTCGCCTATCTCTGCGACTCAAGGCTTTCCCCTTCTCCCATTTCCCACCGCCGCCGCCGCTGCTCCACCCCTCCGACGACGCCATGAGGGAGTGCATCTCGATCCACATCGGTCAGGCCGGTATCCAGGTCGGAAACGCTTGCTGGGAGCTCTACTGCCTCGAGCATGGCATTCAGGTAACGATCCGTCCAGTTCCTCCCCCGTTCTCGCGCTGGTGATGTAGATCCGTAATCGGTATGGGAGTTTCGTCACTGATGTGTGCTGGATTTGCTGTGGACTGAATCGGTAGAGGAAATAACATTTCAAATCTGCTGATCTGTACGTACTTGACTGGCTGTATGGGACCGTGGTTGCCCAGATCTGCGTTTGATAGGTCTGATCCGTAGATCTGGTGAAATGCTGTCTGATCGAGTTGGCGATTATTTGTTATCTGGAGTATTTGAATAGGGATTACTCGATATCGCATATTATTTTCCATGATCCAGTGAATTTAGTAGTTATGTAGCGTAACCGTTGTTGATTTTGCCTATAGGTCTAGTAGACTTGAGTGCCCTGAGAGTTTAAATGCACTGTCACATTGGATCTGTTTAGGGCAGCTCCAGCGTGAGAGCGAACCTTGTCTGACAACTACAGCTTTTTAAAATCGATTTTTTGCGATGGTTCCATGCACACATCGCTGGGAAGGACAGCCAGTGGGACCTAGCAGAGTAGAAAATAGAAAAGTATACATTGTTCACTGCTGTGGGAAGAGCAAAGTAGTACTATGCACCAGCTTTTTACCCCCATTATGCAAAGGCCAATTTTGTGTGCCTGTTTATATGTAGACCCTTGTTGTACAGATGCAGAGTACAGTATGTTAATTTGATGTGCATCTATTCGTGTGTCATTAGATCTGCATAAGATTAATACCCAATTGCCTTTTGCTGATTAGATCTGTTAGAAATGGGATAGAGACTGGCATTCTGTATCAGTATAGTCCTAGTTTGAAACATGGACATTCAGGCACTTTGTTACCTTAAAGATTATGCATCTATCTGTTGTACTAGTGTAGGTGGCATAATGTTAACAGACTGCAATTGAGTCATGTGGTGTCGGGTCCCCTTGTAATTTGCATAAATAACACTGCTGTTTGTATTCTATTCAGGCTGATGGCCAGATGCCGGGTGACAAGACTGTTGGGGGAGGTGATGATGCTTTCAACACCTTCTTCAGTGAGACTGGAGCTGGGAAGCACGTCCCACGCGCTGTGTTTGTTGACCTTGAGCCCACTGTCATTGATGAGGTGAGGACTGGCACCTACCGCCAGCTCTTCCACCCTGAGCAGCTCATCAGTGGCAAGGAGGATGCAGCCAACAACTTTGCCCGTGGTCACTACACCAGTAAGTAATCTGATCTGAGCTTCAGTTTACATCGGCTCCTAGATATTCACTCTGCAATGAACATATTACTTAAACTTGATTTGTCTGTATTGCAGTTGGCAAGGAGATTGTTGACCTGTGCCTTGATCGCATTAGGAAGCTTGCAGACAACTGCACTGGTCTCCAGGGCTTCCTCGTCTTCAACGCTGTTGGTGGAGGAACTGGCTCTGGCCTTGGTTCCCTCCTCCTGGAGCGGCTGTCGGTTGACTATGGCAAGAAGTCCAAGCTCGGGTTCACTGTGTACCCATCCCCTCAGGTCTCCACCTCTGTGGTTGAGCCATACAACAGTGTCCTGTCCACCCACTCTCTCCTCGAGCACACTGATGTTGCTGTCCTTCTCGACAACGAGGCCATCTATGACATCTGCCGCCGCTCCCTTGACATTGAGCGTCCAACCTACACCAACCTCAACAGGCTTGTGTCGCAGGTACTGTCTTGCTCTACTGCCTTTGCATTCTGCCTGCAAACAGCTTTAAAATCTGGGCCTTTTGTCTCTAACCATTAGCTGTTACTGATGCTGTGCAGGTCATCTCGTCCCTGACTGCTTCCCTGAGGTTTGATGGTGCGCTGAACGTTGATGTGAATGAGTTCCAGACCAACCTTGTGCCATACCCGAGGATCCACTTCATGCTTTCCTCCTATGCTCCAGTTATCTCTGCGGAGAAGGCCTACCATGAGCAGCTGTCTGTGGCTGAAATCACAAACAGCGCCTTCGAGCCATCCTCCATGATGGCCAAGTCGCGACCCCGCCATGGCAAGTACATGGCCTGCTGCCTCATGTACCGTGGTGACGTGGTCCCCAAAGATGTGAATGCTGCTGTGGCCACCATCAAGACCAAGCGCACCATCCAGTTTGTTGACTGGTGCCCTACTGGGTTCAAGTCGCGGCATCAACTACCAGCCTCCCAGTGTTGTGCCTGGTGGTGATCTTGCCAAGGTGCAGCGTGCGTGTGCATGATCTCCAACTCCACCAGCGTTGTGGAGGTGTTCTCCCGCATCGACCACAAGTTTGACCTCATGTATGCCAAGCGTGCCTTCGTGCACTGGTATGTGGGTGAGGGTATGGAGGAGGGTGAGTTCTCCGAGGCCCGTGAGGACCTTGCTGCGCTGGAGAAGGACTATGAGGAGGTTGGTGCTGAGTTCGACGAGGGCGATGAAGGCGATGAGGGTGATGAGTACTAGAAGCTGGCTTCTGGTACCAGTGTCTGGCCTGTTTCCTGCATGTATCCCGTGATCTGCCTTGAGTGGCTGGTACTATCGTGTTGTGTGTCTGTCCGTTCTGAACTTATTTGTCATCGTGTGGTTTACAACACCTGATGTTGTAAGATTTGTGTGGTTAATTCCCCGCATTGCTACTGGGTTATTAAGACTTGTTATGGTTGTCTGATTGTTACTTGTTAATTTGTTATCTGTGATGCACTTCTTTCATCTTGTTTCATCAGCGTAGTCGAGGTGTTGGACGATTTTCATGTCATCAGAGGAGTTTGTACTCCGATAATGTATTGTTTGTTGCCGCCATCATAAGTTTTTGTCTACAATTATTCTGTGATTGGAGATGCATGCACAGTGGTGAAGTCGGTTTGGTGTTTGGGTTAGTAGAATTTGAATTGTCGCGTTGGCGGGAAAGTTCGTGGCGAGGCTGGAGCGCCTTCCTCAAAGTCTTCTTTATTTGGGAGGAAAAAGCCAATCCACTCTCTCTGTCACGATCACTGCGCGTGTGGGTCGCTCCGTCAGAGCAGTTTATTTCTTGCCAACTTGTATCGATGTTTATTTGAATTCGTATGTTGTTGAATTCGTATGTTGTAAGTGTGTGTTGTAACTACTGGTATAAGTAGTGGAGCGTCTGAGGAGCGGGTTAGCGCCTCAAGTCAGTTTTGTCTTTGAACTCAGTTTAATCAAGGGTGGAAAGGGGCACCGTCTCCCCTGACGGTTGCCGTGCGTTCATCGCTGTGTTCATCGTTTCCACTCAAATTTCCGAGCGCATTCTTGATTCTAGGCCTAACCACCGAGCATAGCTGTGGTTGATCGTGTGATCCTGCTTCTACAATGGTTGTCTGATTGTTACTTGTTAATTTGTTATCTGTGATGCACTTCTTTCATCTTGTTTCATCAGCGTAGTCGAGGTGTTGG
This sequence comes from Hyparrhenia diplandra, assembly GCA_015847255.1. NCBI lineage: Eukaryota > Viridiplantae > Streptophyta > Magnoliopsida > Poales > Poaceae > Hyparrhenia > Hyparrhenia diplandra. The sequence continues at coordinate 54,477 of JADLZK010009198.1, read as the reverse complement.
ATGATTTTCATGTCATCAGAGGAGTTTGTACTCCGATAATGCATTGTTTGTTGCTGCCATCATAAGTTTTTGTATATACAATTATTCTGTGATTGGAGATGCATGCACACGATTAAGGCGAGCAAAGGAAGCGCTGTCTCATCCTTGGGCTGCCCCACGCTGACAGCATGTTCGTAACTTTAAAAAGAGTCCAGGATAATAAATGTAGTCCAAGAAAAGTCATGTCATTACAACAAAATTCAAATTTATCTGTCGAGGCCAACAGGACTAAGTTTCACAAATTTGGGAGTCTTCAAATCTACAATACCCATTCATATCCTTCAAATCTGCAATACCCATCCATATCGCGTCAAGATCAGCGGGACTCTGTGGCTTCTAGTTTCTCTTCGTCAAGATCAGCGGGACTCTGTGGCTCATAGTTTCTCTTCACTTAACAGAAACAGAGTTCCTCAAACTCGATTAAGAATCCAATCTCGTTACACCAAATGCCTGAACGAATTCTTTATCTCCAAGGTATCCATCCGGACATATAAATTGAAGGCAAACCCACGTGATCAGCATCCAATCCAAAACAGAAACCAGCCCAAGCGCCAAAGCATCTCAGCCTCCAACTTGACATGGCTTCGCTCAAGCTTATCGCCCTATTGTTCGCCATCGCCATGGCAGCGGCGGCGCTGCATCCCTCGGAAGCGGCGAGGGTCCAAGTCGTCCACCAAGCATCCAAGCCCGCTGCCGCTGGCCAAGAAGCAGCAGAAAAGGTGGCGGACCAAGCAGCAGCCGGCGGCGGCGTGGCACGTCCACGCCCATCGACGACACCTCCGGTGCCTGGCATCCCCGCTCTCCTACCTCCAGACCTCCTGGCCGCGATCCTGAACCTGCTTTTCCCGGGGATGGGCGCCATTATCGGCCTGCTGCAGCCCCTGATCCCGCTCCTCCCGCCGCCGGGGTCGTTGTCTCCGCCTGTCCAAGGCGCCGCCGGCAACCTGGGTGCCAGCTTGACGTCGCTCACCTTCACCCCTCCGCCGGCGCAGCCCCAACCGGAGGAGTGCATGACGCCGCTGTTTGGGATGATTCCGTGCACGGACTACCTGACCAACATCACCGTGCTGACGCCCCCGGCGAGTGCTGCGACGGGCTCAAGTCCGTCATCAGGGACGCGCCCATCTGCCTGTGCCACGGCATGAACGGAAACATGAACCAGTTCTTGCCCAAGCCCGTCGACCCCATCCGCATGCTCTTGCTCCCGCTCGTCTGCGGCACCGTGCTGCCGCTCCCGACGCTCCTCGCATGCAACTGTAAGTTACAGATTTAATTTGTGTATGCTTTGCTTCAGTTGCAATGAGATTTATCTGGTGATGCTGATGCGTGTTGGTTCATACGTATTTGATTGACAGCGCAACCGGTGCCGCCGATATTTCCTCCTATGACAGCAGAGCCGCCGGTGACACCTCCTTCAGCGTCGCCGTAGATGCATGGTTTCGTCAGATGGTGTGGTGGGAGATCGAGATTGATACACATCCAGTAGCGTCTTCTTAGTTAGTTTTAAGATGTATTAGATCATATATATACTTTAGAAAGTCGTTATAGAGAGTACATGGTTCAGAGTCATGTAAGTAGTTCAGTCGCTTGAAATCATCACTCAGTATAATAATGGTCAAGGATTTTCTGTTAGTCATTACCTCGATGTCATTATTAGGCATGTATTAGATCATATATATACTTTAGAAAGTCGTTATAGAGAGTACATGGTTCAGAGTCATGTAAGTGGTTTAGTCGCTTGAAATCGTCAGTATAATAATGGTCAAGGATTTTCTGTTAGTCATTACCTCGATGTCATTATTAGGCATGTATTAGATCATATATATACTTTAGAAAGTCATTATAGACAGTACATGGTTCAGAGTCATGTAAGTGGTTCAGTCGCTTGAAATCGTCAATCAGTATAATAATGGTCAAGGATTTTCTGTTAGTCATTACCTCGATGTCATTATTAGGCATGTATTAGATCATATATATACTTTAGAAAGTCGTTATAGAGAGTACATGGTTCAGAGTCATGTAAGTGGTTCAGTCGCTTGAAATCGTCAATCAGTATAATAATGGTCAAGGATTTTCTGTTAGTCATTACCTCGATGTCATTATTAGGCCGTAACTTTTATTAGCTTCTTACTGTGAGCTGTGAGATTACCATTGCCAAAGCTTCTGAATGCTCTGAAATTATAAAGTTACCTCGATTTTTACTGTGAGCTATGAGATTGCCAGTCGCTTGAAATCACAGTATGAAGCAAATAAAACTTATATCTGCGCCCAAACCAATAGTCATGGTTTCAAAGCCGGTTAATGTGGCTTTGTTGGTAGAGAAAAACACTACGATAAGTTCCAAAAACTACGTACTTTCGATACATGATACTCCATCGTTATTTCTTTTGATACTCCATCGTTATTCCTCCCTGTCAAGTTTTGATACTCCATTGTTATTTTAACTATGTCCGAACAAAAACAAACGACTCTCCAAATGACTCACCATAATGTAACACCCGGTGTTAATTATCGAGTTAAGCAATGGATTTGGCCAAAGACAAGTGTATTAGTTCATGGTCACGTCGTCGGTCAAAGAAACGCGAAAAAGAATCAAATTCGAAAACTATTCCCCACAGCCGGAAACCCCGATTTCTAAACCCTAGTTTGTCCCCTTTTCTTTTATTCAAAATTTATCAAGATTTTGAGGGTGGTCACAAAAAAGTGAAAAAGGTAGAGTTTTCAAAATAGAGCAAAGTTGGTATTTTGAGTTTTCAAAGTTTAGTTCAAAATTTTGAAGCAATTTTGAATTTTATCAAAACCCTAATTTACCCCCTTTTCTATATTTCAAAATTTATGCAAAATTTGAGAAAACTTTCAAAAAGCTAGTTTGTAGATCTTGTTGAGAGGAACAAAAGTCATGTACAAAGTTTTTCAAGTTTTTACATGATTTTAAAAGTAATTTTGAATTCAAATTTCAAATTCTTTGACCCCATTTCAAAAAGTCAAACTTAGAGGCTGAATTTGAAAATGTTCCAATTATGAAATTTGTAGATCTTGAAAAAAATTAAGGCAAGTTGCTTTTTGGAGATTTTTTGAGTTTAGTTCAAATTTTGAGAGTAATTTGCAAAATTCAAGTTAAAAGGGAAGGTCAAACTCGGGACTTAGAATTTTTTTCTAAGTCTCGAAATCGGCGGCCGACGAGGATCGACGTCTCGCGTTCTCGAGATTTTGCTAAGCAACTTGAGTTGAACCAAAAATACGGATTTGAGTTTATGCTTTGAAGACCAACATATCAAAAGTTGAGATCGATCGGATTTGATTTGACAAGGTTTTGACAACAAGTTTTTAATCATCGTTAAGCCGTTGACAATGCCATCTTTGGAGATCATTATCTCTTAATCCGAGCAGCTAATGACCATGGGTATTTAATGAAAAATGAAGATTGATCAGTGGAGAACATTTTTGTCTCTTGGCCCATGTTGAGATTCGGCCCGTAAATAGCCCAAAACCAAGCACTCACAACCGACCCACTTTCACTCGACAGGTGTTCGATGAAACGTCTCCAAGGGCGGCGCGGTGTCCGCGGCGTCTGGCGGCTTCCGTAGAGCGCCGACGGCCATCGACGCTGCGTCCCTCCTTCGTGGACGCTTGACCGGTGCTCGGCCGCCCGTGTTGCGTGCCGGCCGTGTTCAGCATGCCCCCGCGCTCATCTCCTCCTCCCTCCTCGCTCCTCGCCGACGCGACGCCGCGCGCCGCCATGCCATGGATCGGGCCGGGTTCCCTCGCCGCCACCGTTTCTTTCCCATCCCAGCCACCACCATCCGCCTCGGCCCCGTCCCCTCGTCGCCTTTGTCTCGTTTTCACCCTCCACCGCCCTTCGCACGGCCACTCACCGGCCGCGACGCCGCCCGCGGTCGGTCGCCGCCTCGGCCGGCAAGTGGCGAGCCTCCGTGGGCTGCCTCCCGCCCGGGCGGGGCTGGGCGCGGGTGCGGCTCGACGCCGCCTTGGCTCGCCGCCGTTCCTCATTGGCCGGCCCGGCCGACGACGACACGCCGGCCGTCGCCGCCCCGGCCCCGCCCCGCTTCCGCTTCAATGAAGAAAGAAGAGGAGAAAGGGAAAAAGAAGTTGAGGGAGGACTTGATTGTAAAATCGAAAACTCGAGGAGCTAGGTAAGAAGTCTCATGACACATATGAATAGTGCTTTGTACCTATTTGTAATTTCATAAAAGTTCAAGGTCTTTTCTCGAATTTTGCCAAGTCAAGGTTTGGGCAGCCGAGTTGGGCTTTTTTTATTTCATCCGGGCGGCTTACTGTTACAAAGAATCGGTCACCAAAGACTTCGGGCCGAATACGCCCAAGAGCCTTTTTTTTTTTAACAAATGATTTTTCAATTTCTTTTTATATGAATAGTGTATGCTGCTTTTTGTAATTTTCATATAAATTCAAATTGAGCTTCTAAAATTCTGAAAATTTTTGTGTAGCCTTCCCATGAGTATGTCTATCCATGAAAAATTTGAAACTTTGATTTTGAATACTTTTGACATGAGTTAAAAATACAAATTTTAATTGAAAAATGCATCTTCCTTGATTTTTAATAATTATTTTATTTATCCAAAAATCATGAAAATTATTTTGGTACTGTTTTATGATCTGACCTACTTATACAAAATTTTTGAGCTTGTTTTGAGAAAGTTAAAAATTTTATTATTTTATGCCCTATCATTTCATGTGAAAAACCATTTGTTTAATGCTTTCTAAATTAGGGTTTTGGGTGAATTTTGGATTGTTTTGTGAACCCTAAACCATGTCGTTATCAAGTGGTCCTTGAGAACTCCTTAGGCAATGGTGATGATATCTCGTAGAGTAGTTCAACAAGTTGGTTTTTGTTGGGTTGCAACTTTATCGTGAAGAAAAGTTATACTTAAGATGTTTATTATTTCATGCATACATCAAGCATCATGTTTACCATTCCATCATGCTAAAGCATGCATTATCATCTACGTGTAGAGTAAACGAGAGTGAGTCGAATCGTGTTGATGAAGCTTTGGAGAAGGCGTTGATATGGTTCGCGATGATCAAGTTTCGAGAAAATCCATCCGTCGACAAGGATATCATCAAATTTGACTTCGACAACTTTTCTACTGAACCGACTTTTCCACGCAACACGGCAAGCCCCGTTCATTTAAACCTTCCTTGAGTTTTTATAAAGCTTTATATCACCTTTGCTTAATCACATTTGCATTAGGTGATAGGAGTTGAGTGACAACCTAATTGATGCATTATCCATCCTTGATTATTTCGATACCTACCTTGATAACCCGTTTTGGTAAATGCCTAGAAATGCTTAGTCTTGCTGAATTAGTTAGACTTTTGAGTCAAAATGTGACAAGTCCCTTATGATAGCCCGAAGAGGCATTTGATGAGAAAGGATGCTATATGATGAAACCATACCGATATGGGATATGGTAAAATTGAGACCTGGCCGGGTAATTTGCATTGAGAATGGAGTCTCGGTGTAGTATTTCCGGCTTGTCGATTAAGGATTTGAAATGTGTAGGCCCGTGTAACCGGAGACTATGGAACGCAATCTGCGCCGAGGTCGTTGGACTAATGGCACGTCTGTCATGGGTGTCATCCCATCACGCGATCGACCCTAGTTCGACGCATACTCCGGTAAGCGATCTTGGGGTGTTAAATCGAAACGTACAACCGCCAAGACCGGGAGTGGAGAGATGGCGGAGTACGCGTTACCCTCGTGGGTTAAAGTCTCGGATTGGGCGTCGCGGTACTCTCGGGTGGCGTGGGGCGGTTCCGCTTTTGAGTATCGGGGAAAGGGTTGATATATGCAAGCTTAAGTGCTACATATGTCATGTGGAAAGAACTCCCCAAATTTGGGTTAATCGATTTCGAAATCGCCGTGCTTCTGGATATGGAGACTTCGGTTTCCCGACTTACATCGAGATTAATTATGGAACAATAAAGAGATGGAATAAGTGATGGAACTTCTACAAGTGTTTGCTATAGTGTAAGATCACCTAGAATAGGTGAGATACAAAATGGAGAATAAAACATTGAAAGTAAGGATTCACTATTAGTAAGCTTTTCTCAAAAGAGAGTCCTTGCTTCTTGCTAAAAGCCTTACCTTGATTCCTATTAGACCAAAGATTCCCGAATCTTCTCCTATTTTCTTTTAGTCGGGTAAGTCTTGTTGAGTACTCCCGCATTTCGGGGTTTGTTGACCCCTTTGCAGTCTTGACTCGTGTTGTTTAACCAAGGTTATGTCCGTGGGCACGACATGATCTTGTTTATCTTCCGTATCTACCTAGCTTCATGTCGAGTTAAGTTTACTCGAGTGTAACTTATTCACAATTTGTAAAATTAATGTTATTATTCTTCCACACTCGATTTATATTTTTGTAACAAATGTTGTAATGTTGTAGCTACTCCTTTGTTGATCCCGCATGAGTTTTCAACAGGGGCTTCTTAAGTTATCGGGTGTATCTGCGCAGACAAAATTTGCCAAAGGTCTTTGGGACAATGACAAAAGTGTGTGTGGGCCCGTAATTAGGAGGTTCTACATTACACATAAGACCACGAGTTCAAATTACGGACACTGTAATTAAAACCCATTTTAAATATTAGCTAATTGATTGATTCTTTCTAGTGCAAATAATTTCAATCAATAGATTGATAAGTAATACTGAGAGAGAAATAATTTTTTTTTGAGTGGATAGCTGAATAAAGATATCAAAGATGGAATTTATTTCACTCATACAAATATACAAAAATTATTATTATTATTGGCTTTGTTTCACCGTAAAATAAAGAGATAAACTTATTTTTTTTAAAAAAAACATCCTCAATATTATGAACGATCTCGTGCTTATATTATTCCTCAAAAAGAGCAAGATTGGAGGAGTTTCCAAATAGAAAAATCAAGATTTGGACTCGGGCTGTCAAAACCATGTCGTTTCCAAAGTCAACTTGGACCAGTTTTAACTGTTGTTTTTTTAGCTAAGGGCCTCCAAAACAGCCTGGGCTAGTTTTTGCTTTTTCTCTGCATATTTAGCCGACTCAATTCTTTTTAGGCTCTGTTTGATACAAAGTATTTTTGAACTTTTTAGAAGAATATATACAATGGTTTTGTGAAATACTTTGGTAAACTTTATGGTTTTGAATATTATGGTATTGCTAGAAATGTAGTCTTTTTGAAGTTTTTAAAACTCCACTATAGACTTCTTTTTTTCTAAACCACGGTTTTGCACATCAGTCGTTCTAAAACTACAGTTTCTTAATACTACGACATCCAAAAATGGCCTAAACCTTCTTGTTTACACGTGATTTTCTATATCATCTTTAACTTCAAAGTTATATTCTAGCAACAGAGAACATCCATTTTGACTGTTCTAACCGTTTCATCTTTGCTCTCATGTTTCTTGCTTTTTTTAGAGTATATTCTGTAAGTTGTAGGCTTTTAACAAAAAAAGTTGTCCAATCTCCTTAAATAAACACAACGGTCAACAAGTAATTTATTAAAAAGTTCTATATATCTATCTATCTATCTATCTATCTATATGTAGGTTTTCACGGACCATTGTGCTTTAACCTATGGTTATTATTTTTTTTTTTTTTTGAAACTCGCAACCTTTGAAAACTGGTTAGCTATTTCAGTATTACTTGGCCGTCCTAGCATCTCTAGCTTCATGTGACTGGCAACAACGATTGTCCCTTCCGCTTTGCGGTGGTACTAGGACCACTAGACATGGTAATATGAAATGTTGCGTATAATGAGGAGTGATGTTGAAATTAAGTGAAAATTTTCATGCTTAAAATGGCTAATTTGCTAGCTCATTAATAAAATTAGGTCTCAAGACAAAATTTGAGGATTTAAATATCACTTACTGGGCAGTCCAGGGGCGAAATTGAGACGAACACTATTACCACATCAACGTTGCGTTTCAATCAACCAAACACAAAATCAAGCATGGGTAGTCCGATAATATCTTACCATAAAATGGAATATGGAATCGTGGATTACCTAACGCCAAAGCAAAGGGTAAAGAAAAAGGAAAGAAAGGGGAAAAAATGGAATATAGACAGGGAGAAAAAGAACGGAGAACCGGATACAAAAACCGCAGCTGGGAGCTTGGGAATCCAGCCTCCCCTCGCGGTCGCCTCACCGCTGCCTATAAATCCGGCCCACGGACCGGGCCACCGGCCACCTCGTTCCCCATCCGCTTGGTCAGGAAGGTGACGCGAGCACGAGCACCCATCCCCTCCCGGCCTCCCCTTCGTCCCCGTCGCGTGCCCTCGCCTCGCCGCAGCTCCCTCTGCCATGGCGGACCAGCTCACCGACGACCAGATCGCGGAGTTCAAGGAGGCCTTCAGCCTCTTCGACAAGGATGGCGACGGTACCCCTCCCTCCCTTTTCCTCCCTGCTAAGCTCCTCGATCTCTCGCTCTCGCGGCCGGATCGGGATCGAGCTCCCTCCGCGCCCGATCCGGCACTTACCGTAGGGTTTCTGTAGGAGACCTCGCTGGCAGGGCTCCAGATCCGGCCGGCTGCGTGCTGTGGCGCTTAGGGTTTGGCGATCTCTGAGTCGATTAGGACATTCGGTAGCTAGCTCCTGATTATGTTTCCATTTACAGCTACAATATCTTTGTTATGTAAGAGTTTGCCCGTAGGGTGGGTGGGGAGAGCAGCAAAATGATGGGTGTCGTGAATCTGCTTATGAATTGGGGTGTGCCCACATCGGGGACAACGATTTGGGGATGGAGAATTTGTTGCCTTACCTAAGTAGTGCTGGAATTCAAATGTCTCGTCACTCTCGTGAGACATTCTAGGAATGGATAGTGAACGTAGCATGATCTGTTAGTTAAACTTTGTGAGTCAGGGGATCCAGAATTTGTCGCCTTACCTAAGTAGGGCTCGAATTCAAATGTCTCGTGAAACATTCTATGGAATGGATAGTGAACTTAGCATGATCTGTTTAGTTAAATTTCATGAGTCAGCTTATCAGCCTGGTTGCATAATCTACATATCTAGTGCCAGTAGATGTTTAGGGAATGGTTTGATGTTGGAGCTAGATAGCTGAGGCTGTTTGGTTTTCGAATAGCGGTGTAGATTCAACAGTTGAGCTATGCCTTGGGTTTCTATCTACTTGTAGTATGTTAAGCAGTAGCCATTCTTTGTTTTAGATTTTTTTCTGTACACTTTCTTCACTGTTTTTGAAAGTGCATAGATTGTGTTTCATCAATTTATGTTTTGGTATATGATAGCTTTCCAGTTGGTCGTAAAGTGCTTTATTGTGTAATCTTAGACCAACCCATGATTGTGGAAGCCACTTCCTATCAGCGCTAATCTCTGAAAGCTTTTACTTTAGCGCTAGCAGTGTGTGATTTGTGCCGTACCTAATATGTTATAATTCTTGTATTGGATTACACATTAATAGTCGGTAAGCATGGTGCTTCATTAAAGTGTCAAAAAAACTGATTGAGTTTATTAAAGCTGTGAAATGTGTTTATCTCTTTATTTTACACTGTTATAGGTGGATCATGGACCTGGTTCTCTTATATTATTTTCCTAAGTGTTCATAATATTATGTGATATAGATCCATAAATTGACTGCTTGTATTTGATAGTGGATGACCAACATCATTGATATTTTGTGAAAATGACTGGCACTTTACTATTTCCTCATGTTACTTGTTTGACATGACTTTCATCCTTCTGTTGTAGCGCAACGCTGTGCTTGCTTAGGTGGCTTTTCTTTTGAGGAATGTTTGTTTACCAATTTTTTCCTGTTACTGTAAGTTTTTGTTTAATATAAGAGCATGCAAGCATTTGGCAAGCTGATATGTCCCTTAGGCTACTGAAAGTGACTGTCACATTGTGACATGTCCAGTATTGTCACGATGGTGGTTATTTATATACAAGTCTCCAAAATCTTAACAAATATATGTTACTGTATTTGGCATTTCTTTAAAACGAACCAGTGATATTGATGGACCCCTTGATGAGAGTCTGTTCGGCTGCACTTAAAAAGCAGCTGTTGATGCTGCAGCAGCAGGAAGGCTGCAGCCACATCTTTTTATAGCAGCCGCATCTTCCAATACTAATCCAAGTTTGATTTATTTACCCTTTGCAGGTTGCATCACCACAAAGGAGCTTGGAACTGTGATGCGCTCCCTTGGCCAGAACCCTACTGAGGCAGAGCTGCAGGACATGATCAATGAGGTTGATGCTGATGGCAATGGGACCATCGACTTCCCAGAGTTCCTGAACCTGATGGCAAGGAAGATGAAGGATACTGACTCTGAGGAGGAGCTCAAGGAGGCCTTCCGCGTCTTTGACAAGGACCAGAATGGTTTCATCTCGCTGCTGAGCTTAAGCCATGTCATGACCAACCTCGGCGAAAGCTGACCGACGAGGAGGTCGACGAGATGATCCGTGAGGCTGATGTCGACGGCGACGGCCAGATCAACTACGAGGAGTTTGTCAAGGTTATGATGGCCAAGTGAGGAGCGGTCCCCATGGAATAAGTATCTATGAATTGAACACAAGCTGTACTTTGTCATGTCCCTTTGAGTACGTATCAGTATCATGCTGGTGGTAATGTCGATTAGTGGTCGGTTTAGGTGGTGTAGTCATGGGAACGCGACATCAGATACCTGGTTTCTTTTTGATTGTGATGCTATCTTGCATTATTGAGCTTTTTAGGATTTGTTGAAGCTCATATTTTCCAGGGTTTTGGATCTTTTATGCTAGTCTTATATCTTGTGTGCGTTGCATTGCATTGTTGTGTTAGCTCCTGCTAGTACTTGTTATGTGACATCTGGTTTGTCTGGATTCTGGGAATTTTTGCCGAACTTATTGTCTTCGCAGTTCGTACTGATTCCTGTGGCACTCGTGAAACTACTGTATATATTTGCAAACAAAGCCTGATGTGTGGCACAGTGTGTGGTGCCAAACTGGAAACAGCACATATGGGCAACTATGCAAAATGGGGAATTCGTTGCTGGCGCGCCCTCACTGATCGTCTGCATTGCTGTGATCTTTCAGTTTGCACGTGCACGCTAATTATCCATGAACGAATCATCATGAGTACGGTGCCAACCTGCCAGGCTGTTAACCAAGTTGGCCTTCGCAGAGGACAGGGGAGAATGATCGTTAAGCTTTTGATCCAGCATTTCAGCTCCTGTCTCCTGCTACTAATAGCCTAACTAATACTAGTACTGACCATCATCTGTGCTGCAATGCCAGCTGCTGGATCGGGTTTGATTATTGCTAATTGCGATGGTTAGGTGAGGATCATGGCGGCATGGCCTGTCTTTGCTCCCAGATTGGATCTTTCCAGAGGTGGATGAAACGTCGCTTTTTTTAAAGATAATAACTGGAAAATTGAGTAAGTGCGGTGCACCCATGATAGGGTCATTGTTTCGTTATTTTCTGATGACCAAGGAAAAGGTGACCTGCCAGTGCCAGATCGGAATTTGCTGTTCACTCTTTTGACCTGTCGAAATCGAGTCAGAATCAGAGAAAACTTGCACTTCCTCGAGAGAATCGCCCGCCGTAGCAATCACAGCAAGAGGAAGGAAGCGGCTGAGGTTGTAGGTGGAGAGAGAGAGAGAGTAACTCCGGTGAGTGATCGAGCAACATGGCGGAGAAGCTGACGCCGGCGCAGGTCGACGAGTGCAAGGAAATCTTCGACCTGTTCGACGCCGACGAGGACGGCAAGTCACCATCCCATCCTGCTCCATCCGCTCCACTCCACCGCGCGCGCCTAGCATAGCTCCGAGCCTCAACTGACTTGTCCTTGTTCGTCGTTGCTCCCGGTGGCGGTGGGCGTGCAGGTCGCATCGCCACGGGCGAGCTGGTGACGGCGCTGCGGTCGCTGGGCCAGAACGTGGACGAGGCGGAGGCGCGGCGCTTCCTGGAGGACGCGGGCGCCGGCGCCGGCACCACCATCGACCTCGCGGCGTTCCTGGCCGTGGCGGCGCGCAAGATGGGCGCCAAGCAGTCGGAGGAGCGCCTCGCCGAGTGCTTCGACGTGTTCGACGACGCACGCAGCGGGTCCATCCCCGCGGAGCAGCTGCGGCAGGTGATGGTGACCCACGGCGACCGGCTCACGGAGGAGGAGGCCGACGCCATGCTCCGCGAGGCCGACCCCAACGGCGAGGGCCGCGTCGAGTACAAGCAATACGTCAAGGTCCTGCTCAGGGACAAGAAGTGATCCGGTCGGTGATCGGGGTGATCCTTCGCCCGCCGCCGCCGGTGGCGGTGGCCACGAGCGATTCAACTCCATCTGCTCTTCCTGATCATGTGCGCGTCCTAGCTGTACCACTGAATTATTGTCACGTCACCAGTTCAGTTCTGTATTCTGGTATCGCTTGTGAAGCGTGTAAGGTATCTCCGATCAGCCTTCAAGAAGGAATCAAGACCAACTACGTTGGCCGAGCCGTAGAGGCGTAGACCCATCCATCGTCTCCCAGAGGCACCGGCGCCGGCGTTTTCGTTCAGGAACTCCATGGCTGATGGCTGCTCTGGATATGGGCCACGAAAGGCTGTCATCAGAGCTTTTCACGTGGGCTAGATGGGCCGCAGATAAACATTCTCCGTCCCATTCGGCCTTCGTAGACGTCCTCATTGCCAGCCTGGCAGTCGCCACGCGCCACGTCGTCCTCATCCTAGCCACTGACGAACGCGCGCGCCTCCTATCAGACTCCTCTATCCACTTTCCCAGCTGCCAGCGGTCCACCACCTCTCGTCTCGAGCGGGAGGAGCTCGTCGCCGCGCGCGCTCGTTCGTGTCCATGGCGGCCACAGCGGTGGCCGTCACCACCTCCGTGTTCGCCTCCTCAGGGCGTAGTAGGGTTGGTCCGAACGCGAGGCCTCAGGCCCGTCTCGCCCGTCCGCTACTACAACTCGGTGGCGGCAGGCCGTCGTCGCCGCGCCGGATGCTGCGGACGGCGCGTCGGGCAAGCCGCCAGGCGAGGCAGAGGAGCAGGTCCCCGCGTGGGCCAAGCCCGGCGCGGACGAGCCGCCGCCGTGGGCGCGCGAGGGCGGGGCCGCGCGGGGACAGGAGGAGGCCGGGCAGGTCCCGTTCTACGCGTACCTTCTCGCGTCCGCGATCACCGCCATCGCCGCGGTGCGTGCGCTGCTTGCTGGAGAACCTCTCTCGCATGTGTCGTCTGGGCAGAATTAATCTTTACTAACGAGAAGGAAACTGCTCCACAGATCGGCTCCATCTTCGAGTACACCAACCAGCGGCCGGTGTTCGGGATCGTCGGCTCCGACAGCGCCCTGTACGCGCCGATCCTGGGCTTCTTCGTCTTCACCGGCATCCCGACCTCCGTACGTGCCCCAGATATGCGCTGCCTCCCATTGCATTGCAGCGCCTCCATCCTTTGTCGCTCACTGATGAGCTAGTGTTCATGTACGTTTCAGGCGTTTCTGTGGTTCAAGGCCGTGCAGACGGCCAACAGAGAGGCCGAGGAGCAAGACCGCAGAGACGGATTCATGTGAAGCCGTGAGAGTGACTTTGCCGGCGCCGTCGCGTGGGCCGTCGGGTGACGTTATGTAATTGTAATGTGTATGTCACTGTATTCTAGAATTTGAGAGAGCAGATGGATTTGCGGCGGAAATCAGGAAAAAGAAAGGAGTAGACAGATAATGAGGAGTTTTCTATATTCATTCATCGGAGTAATATTTTGATCAATCGTCGTATGAGTGGAAAATATTTGTATTTCTTTGTTTGAAATTTGTGTATGATGTTGTAATCACATGAATAGATTGCTTATTGCTTCCAGCATCTTTTTAGCAATGATCAATAAGCCGGCTGATTTTGATCGTGTTCAATAGTGTTTTGTGAGAGAGATGAAATTTCAGTTGTGAAATGGATGGGTACCAAAACTCGGGTAAACTTTAAGATGTTTGTGTCTATTGTCAGCGCGTGGTGTGGTTTTTGTTTTTTGGTTAGTTGTTCTATTGTTGGGTTGCTGGACCCCTTGGGTCTTGATGCTTCGTTGAGTTGCCTAGTTTGGGTTTCTTTTTTCTCTTTTAAAAAGAGTCGATAACTGGCTGTCCGGTTCAGTTAAAAACAGCTGAAAATGAAACAAAAAGCATTCCCTTTTATCCCTGGAGGACCTTTCAACTTGGCTGCTTATAATATATACTCGCAGATAATGTCTCCAGAATTTCAGTTGTTTGCAGTTGTAAAAAAAGTCCAATGATAATGTCTCGCAGATAAAGCTGCATTGGGAAGGCCTTTTCTCATAATAAATGTTTAGAATCACAAGATAAAGATCCATGCAAAATGCACATCCACAAATGGCATTTAGGACCTCTTTGGTTCAGCATCTAGGAAAAGTTGCTTGGTCATGTAGCAATCCATACTATCATGTTGAATGCCTAACGATCAGGACGTCGATGTTGAATGCCTTAAGTTCAGGAACTTGCTTGCTAGGTCCAACCAAATAGAACCTAATCAAATTGCATTTAGGGCCTCCATACATTAAGGTTTTGTAAATTGTGATGAACAGCTTTTTTGAAACTCTGAATTTTAATAGAAAGCCATTTTCTCCGGTCAATATACTAGCATCTTCAAGGCTTCGGGGTTAATGGAAATAGGACGAGGTGAAAATTGACGACACTGACTGAATGTGCATAATGATTGAATCATTAGCACTAGCAGATTGCCATGGTACGATTCTGATTAATTTGAATATTGTGGATATTGGCTTATAGGGAGATGGAAAAACCGAAGCTGTCTGAGCTAACCTGCAGAGAAGGTGGCGTTTTTTTTTTTTTTTTTTTTTTCTGACAAGACAGAGAAGGTGGCGTTGAGGTTGTAGAGATGTATGTCTTGAATCTATTGCTATTAGATGTGATTTTCAGTCCAATAAGGCTTGATGCAAAGGAACAAACTGAAAGTTTGTCAGTTCTGTGATGACTTGCTGCAAAGATGCCAGTAGCTTCTCTATAATCATAGGGTGTCTAGATGGAATTCTGGATTTTTCAGATTTTTGTTATCTGTAATCTTGAAATCCCTATGAATCTAAACTGTACCTTATTCTCCCTTGATTGGTTTCGGGCAGATATATCAGTTGTTGTTTTTTTCTTTTTTCTCTTCCAGGGAATAGAAAGTGACCACATTTTTGTGGTCGTTAAAAACTTTTAGTGACCACATACCAACTTTTTTTTTTTTTTTATGATGACGCCTAGGCGCATTTTCATTAAGTGTAAAAGAGTTTTGTGCACGTACACGAGGCCGTGGTTTACATTACCGAACCTCGGAACCCAAGAATCAAGAGGTTGTGATTACATAAAAACTAATTGGCGACAAAGGGTAGCTTTGTTGCTCATCGCATCCATCCCCAGCCGGCCGTATTCAGGTTTATGGTCATAATGTTAAACTCCCCATTGAGCAGGACACCGAGGACATTTGCTTCCTGAATGACATATCCCCACGGAGCGCCGGTATGAATCGGGCCTCAACGTCGGCATTTGTAGCGTCCTCCCGCACCTCGCATTCCTAGCATTCAGTAGCACATTCTTTTGCCGAAAGCGTTAGCGGTGCAAGGGTCACAATCTCGCCCGCTTCTCCTCAACGTGTGAATGGAGGCAGGCGCGAGGTCGCCGCAACCCGCCGTCCATCACGAAGAAGCGGGGTTTGGAAGGGGGAGGCACACCTGAGACTCAATTTGTTCCGAACTTTTAACGTTCACATATCCCATCATACTTTTTCTCATAGTGTGACTACATATCTGGCTAGAACATTCTAAGTTTACATTTTTGGTTTATAATATTTTGAATCCATCTTAACGAATATTTGGTCTGAGAACAATCTTTGTTGTTGAAATCCACTACAATCTACTGCGTGTTAGGAATACAATAATGCTAGCACTCTATCATACTCCTAGAGTTGTTTGTTGGCACAGATTCTTGTGCTGAGCACTAGTAGATTTATCGTCTCTCAAGGGGTTAGCACTAGTGGTTGTCCTCTCAAAAGATTCCATCCATTCCAGAGCGAACGCTTTTGGTGAAAGCAGCGGTGCAAGTTTCGAGTCTCTTTCTCAGTTAGTATGTTCAGCTTGGCGTTTTGTGGTTGATAAACCGTTGATGTTGATTTATTGTGAGAAAAAACACTATACTGTGGTTAATAAGTTAAAGTTGATATATAAATTTTATATAATCCATGGAGCACATGACAAAGCCTTTTTTTTACGAAAACCATACTCCCTCCGGGGCTGTGTGACTGATCGTTTTAATGGATGATTCTGTTTATTTTAATAGTATTCTATGAGAGGGAATAACATGCGGCACAATAGATAAGCCCGCCTGAAATGAGCAAAGGAACGATGGCACCACATAAGAATGCAATTATGAAAACGCGTCTTTGGTCAAACTAGCTAGACTTTAACCAACCTTATATAGTAAATAATAGCAATTATATCTCTAAATAATTGGTTTTATAGTATTGACAAAAGCTTTTCTGAGATGCCCATCACTTGCGCGGAGCCCTCTGGCGTCGGTTATCACTGTGCCGAACGCAGCGGCGTACGTGTCGTACCCGGCGGAGTACTGCGGCCAGCTAGGCGCGGGATGCGCGAATGTATACTACAGCGGCACCTACAGTGCTGGCGACAACACGCCTACTTGGGCGTCCATTGCCCGGACTTCACGCTCCACGGTGGTCCTATCGAGGAGCTACGCTGTCCATACCTTGGCGCCAGCCGTCGTCGCGTCGCCACCTGCGATCCATAAGGTCTGCTCCATTAAATTGTCGAAGCTTCGAGACTGCATGGCCCGAGGTCGGATCTGCAGCGATCCCGCATGACGGCGTCGAGGCCGCAGCAGCCATGTCTTTGACTCAACAAGTGGGAGGGCAAGTCTTGGCGGGCGATCCAGCGCCAACTTCCCCGCAGCCAGATGCTGCATTTTGCCACGCTTCACGGCCAGCTCGTCGATAGAGGTGCCCTCTCCGCACGCAGGGACCGTCGCGGTATTCCCCGATGAAGCCGAGATTGGTGGGTGAGCGGACGAAAACATCGAGCCACGCGCGAAATCGGTCGCCCACAATAGTTTCCCTTTTGAAGTGCAGCTTCGGCGGCCTTAGATTGAAAGCGGCGATTTGTGTTCTTCTTGTGTTGCCGGTATGTCTCACGGAATCGTCAATGTACTAGTGGTTGTCTTGCCAAAGCTATATTTTCATGTAACAGCACGTGCAATATGCACGCTTAAAAAAAAACTGACATAGGTGTGCGACGCATCAAACTGTCAGTCAGCACCGATTAACGCACTATTGTCCCGTCCACGTCCCAGCTTTGGACTTCCGGTCGTGCCTCGGCCTGGCATTCTCGAGCAGGCGGGCCGGGGGTGTTGTTTGGATACGGGTGCCTCGCCTCGCCTCGCCTACAAGTCCCCACCCACTCAACCCCTGCCGCCTCTTCGCTCCTCTCGGCGCTCTCCGACAGAAGGCAACAACTGGTGGGCCGCCCGCCGCCGGCTGGTGCTGCTGCTTCTATCAGGTGCCGCCTCTTTCTCTCTCTCTGCCCCCTCCGTTGACATCTGCAGCCGGCACCTCTCCTCCGTTCCTCCTGCCTTCCCCTCCCCTTCTCCCCATGCGGCCCCGCAGATCGGAGCTGCCATGGCCATGGGGGCCGATGGTGCGGAGATGGGAGTTTGGCCTTCCCAAACCCTTCTGTTCCTCCTCTGCTCTTCCTCTTTCTTCTCCCCTCGCCTCTTTTTGCTTTTTCTGGATTTTGGTCTGGCGATGGGGACGCCCAGGGCCCCCACGCCCTAGGCGGCGACTTGAAAAAACCTAACTCCATATATCAAACATATACTCTTTTTTCTCAAAATAATTGGGTATTCCCAGGAATACCCATGCATCCAGCTGGATCCGCCCATGCCTGGCTATGGCCACTGCACATTGAGGGTTTTTCGTCATGAGATGTCTGCGCTGAGCTAGAATCCCTGGTGGAACCATGAAATTGTTGTGGCCACTGCCACATTGAGGTTGTTGTTTGATCTCTACCCTTCTTGAAACTGTAAACCCATGATTTCCATCTTCATCCAACGGTTCGGTTCTGCCCTCAGATTCCACTCTCGGTGAAAATCATGTGTCCCATCTGGACTGCAATCTGCTAATGGAACATCGCAGTGAAACCATTCCATTAAGTAAGCTTTTATGTTAGTACACCCTACTTCATGTCCACTCAATAAACCTCTTTCCAATTTCTCAGCTGATCACCTGCCAACTTCCTTGATTTGGTCCACACCCCTGGTTCCTGTGTGTTCACCCACGGTTTTCCAACCCGGCTGTTGGTGTCTAAACCAGCCCAATCCTTTTGAGCTCACGGTTTCTATTTGGTTTTAGGTGGGTTAGACGGGTTGAACCATCAGAAAATCATTCATTGGCCTGTGAACTAGGAGCAAGTGCCAGAAGGACGCTGATCTGGAAGAAGCGGTGAGATTGCGCCACATGGCGTTATCGATGAGCAGCACCGTGCAGCCTGATGGGCGGAAGCGGCGCATAGTGCCTTGGTGGGTGTCTGTTCAGGCGCTAAGCGTGCCCATGGTGCAGCTTGTGATGTCGATGGGTTCAATGGTTTCTGGATGGGTTAATCCACCTGAAACCTGTATTGCGGTTTAGTGGGTTCAACAGCTTGGAGCCAAACCATGAACAAGCCAGTGGGAGACCATAACCGCGCGTGAATTTTGTTAATGGTTCTATATTCAGAACTTCTCCTTGCCACTCCCACTTATTGGTTTGAGTCGGTTTGGATGGTTTTGGTTGCGTGGATGGTACAATTAAGGACTATTAAGTATGAACCATGCAAGGCCACAGGGGCATGGTTTTTCTTTTCTTTTGGTGGAATTGGCATGAGGTTTGCTTCTGTGTATCATTGTATCTGGTTTGGGCTTTTTTTGGCTCGGTTGTGGGTTATGTGTTCATAATGGCTAATAATGTGTTACATGGAATTTGTGAGAATCAATGGCAGTATAATGACTTATGATAGAAAACAACTACTGTAGTAAGGAGCTCTTAAAAAAATCTAACAATTGTATTGGAATTTTCAAGTTTTAAATTTGGCAAATACTTGGTTTAAAAAGTACTTTGGCAACACATCATGGACTGAAGAAACTATGCAA
Organism: Hyparrhenia diplandra; assembly: GCA_015847255.1. NCBI lineage: Eukaryota > Viridiplantae > Streptophyta > Magnoliopsida > Poales > Poaceae > Hyparrhenia > Hyparrhenia diplandra. The sequence goes on along the minus strand of JADLZK010009198.1, from coordinate 35,302 downwards.
AGTAGTAGGTTGACAATGTATACGGACTGTAAAATACTAGTGCTTGAAGCTCATTTGCTGATTACAGAAGCACACATTCCCTGGGATGCAGCTCAAGGATTAATTTTGTTTTATGCTCTTGAGGGATTTACTCAAGTTCGAAGTTCGAGTCTTTGCTTTACTCCATTAAGATTTTCATTGTCTTATGTTCACTAAGATTTTGCTTTGTTTGGCAGGAATTTTCTAAACATTTAAGATGTCCAGGGCCTCGAGTTTCATACCTGATCTAATCAGGTGCTCCTGGATGCCAAGCCATTAAGGTCTTTAGCTCAATGTTCCCTGCCCCCATGGGAGTCAATGTTAATCAATCAAGCACACCACCATTGGTCTGTCACTCAGTTGGTCAATTTCCAGCAGGGTTTGGTGCAGGAACCTTCCTGCCTTTTGGATCGTTCACTACTTTCAATGCCACTGCAAATGGTGTTTCTTATACAGGCACAAGTGCTAATGGTGCCATTGATGCCACCCCTATCTCTGCATACAAGACAAGGTCAGGCATATCACATGATGGTGATGATGAGCCTTACTCGGGTAACAAAACTGTGGCATCTGACGGAAGAGGAGAGGCGATCCTCCTGGTTCTGGTCGTGGTGATGGCAAATGGTAAGGTAGCGCCCTAAGCCCACATACAAAATTTTTGTTGCTGGCAAAGAGCTTGCCTTTCTGTCATCTTCATCCGATCCCAGGGAGATTGTGGAAGCAGTTCACATGGCGCTTTGAGGCCCTCCGGCGAACATCTGCAGATGGATGAAACACAGGGCGCTAGCAGGCGTGCAGACCTGAAGGCTGGTGCCATCATGATGGCCAGTAACATCAGGGCGAATACGGGCAAGAGGGTAGGAACTGTCCCTGGAGTTGAAATAGGGGATATTTTCTATTTCAGGATGGAGCTGTGTATCATTGGATTGCATGCACCTAGTATGGGAGGCATTGATTACATGACTACAAAATTTGGAGGTGATGAGGATTCTGTAGCCATATGTATTGTCTCTGCAGGTGGTTATGAGAATGATGATGATGACACAGATGTGCTGGTGTGTACAGTGGTCAAGGGGGGAAATAGTAGGAATACTGAGGGAGAGGCATGACCAAAAAGCTTGAGAGGGGGTAACCTAGCTCTTGAGAGGAGTTTGCATAGGAAGAATGTGATAAGGGTTGTACGTGGCTTCAAGGATCCATTTTGCCTAACAGGGAAAAAATTTACATATATGATGGCCTCTACAAGATTCATGAGTCCTGAGGGGAAAAAACAAAGTCTGGCATCCATTGCTTCAAGTACAAGCTGCTGCGTGAACCTGGACAGCGTGATGGAGCTGCATTATGGAAGATGACTCAGCGATGGATAGATAATCCTGCTACCAGAGGCAGAGTTCTACTAGCTGATCTTTCATCTAAGGCTGAAGGTATGCCAGTTTGTCTTGTCAATGAGGTAGACCATGAGAAAAGGACCTGGGCATTTCACCTATACTAATCAGGTCAAATACTTTCGAAAATTCTCAGTTCTATGAAAAAAAAGTTACAGGGTTGTGGATGCCAGAGTGTTTGCTTGCCTGGTGATGCCACTTGTGCTTGTGGACAACATAATGGAGGTGATTTACCCTACAGTTCATTAGGATTGTTGTCATGCGCCAAACCAATGATCTATGAATGTGGTGAATCTTGCAACTGTTCTACAAATTGTCGGAACAGAGTGGCCCAAAAAAGGGGCCAGGCTACATTTTTTGAGGTCTTCAGGACCACCAATCGAGGCTGGGGTCTTAAGCTGCTGGGAACCTGTTCGTGCTGGTTCATTTATATGTGAGTATGCTGGTGAGGTCATTGATGAGAAAGTTAATTTGAATGATAGTGAAGACGATTACATTTTTCAAACTGTATGCCCTGGTGACAAGACATTAAAATGGAATTGTGGACCTGAAACTGATAGGTGAAGAAAAGCACGTATGTATCGGCTGATGAATTTCAGCCACTGCCTATCAAGATAAGTGCAAAAACATGGGAAATGTCTCCGTTTCATGAACCACAGTTGCTCACCCAATGTCTTCTGGCAACCAGTTCAATATGATCATGGAGATGATGGACACCCACATATAATGTTCTTTTGCACTGAAGCATATTCCACCCATGACAGAACTGACGCATTTAATGGTGTTGCTGGAGCTGAATCTAACGGTTCAGGTTCTCGTGAGAGCGAAGAACTGCATGTGTGGATCACAAAGCTGCCGGGGATTATTTTGATGGGTTAAGGGACTTGCTCTTTGTGGTTAATCCTGCAAACCACTTTCTCTGCTAGGTAGGTTCTTTTCCAGATTGGTTTATTTCTTTCCTCACATGCATTTCTTCCATTTTATAAGCAAGATATCATGCATTTCTTACATTTTATAAGCAAGATATCAAGTGGATTCTGCCTTTATATACTGTATAATCATGCAATCTGTCTTCATTCTGAGCACCAACTAGACATGGAAATGTTTAGAAATAAATATGTGATTTTGTAGTTTATGGAATGTTATAGGCTTGTAGCATCCCTTTTTCTTTATTAAAACATCCCCATGAAACTCAAAGCATGTTAGAAGAGACAAAAAGCATGCATTTTTATTTGGTTAAAGTCAAACTATTTTAAGTTTGACTAACTATATAGACAGTAGTATCAAAAGGACAATTATCTCTATGGCCCTCAAGAAAACACGATGGAGTTATATGACCCTTTTTTTTCTAAATTATCTCTGGCCCTGGAAACTTTTTTTGTTAGCTCCATGGCCTTCTGTTGGTTTTTACACTAACGGTGTTAAGTGATGAGTAAAAGACCATTTTACCCCTAGACAAAAAATTAAAAAACTAAAGGAAAACGACTTTTGCAAACCGTAAACTATGTTCACTAATAACTTTTGCACACTGTTCGTCATGGAATTTGATTAGTAAATTTACAAAATCATTATTCCTCTTGAAGTTTTTTTTAATTATTTTTGGCCAAAATAGAAAAAACACAGTAGTAATTATTTGAATACTATTACAAACCATAAACTGAGCTAATCATGTGTTGTAGTAGTAAATTTATAAAATCAATGTTTCTGTATAAACTAATATTACAAAGCTTATTGCTCAAACAGTAATAACTAAAAATAAAAGAAAAATAAAAAGCGTGGTAATATAAAGGCTTTTACTAATATTACAAAGCTTATTGCTTATTGCTACATGCAAGATCCAGTTGGAAAGAAGATACAGAGTAAGAAAAATGAGAGAGAAAAAAGCATCGAGTATTACTTCTGTTACAGAATCATCTAATCAAGATGTACTCAAAATCCCAATTGTCATGAGGGGCAACGCCGCTGCATGGCTGCATGCCGCCAAAGAATCAACAACCATCAGCAACAAGAGACGAAATTCGACGAGATGAAGGACCGGGCCGCCGCCACACCCACGGATGCAGGGGCCCAGCGGGAGAAGGAACTCCCTGCAGTGCGGTCGCGGAGGAGCGCTGCATGTGCGCCGACCTCTCGCGGATCCAAGGCCGGGTGGACGGAAGAAGAGGGATTGGGGAGGGAGCAGGTGGATCCGGCGGATCAAGGCCGGAGGACCTCAGCGCGACCTTGAACCACCGGGCGGCGACCTGTCGGCAGGACCGGTGGCGGGCGGCTTCACCACCACCCACGGTGTTTTTTTTCATGATACGTGCGTCGGGGTCGGGTCTGAAGGGCAAAGGGTATGTGATGGAACACGGGTAATTTAGACATTTCGCGTAGAAGTCGGTGGACAAACTAACAGAAGACCTAACAGACATAACAGAAGGTCATGGAGCTCACCAAAACTTATTCCAAGGCCATAGAGCTAACTTTGGGGAAAAAAGGCCATAAAGATCCACACTCTTTTCATGAGGGCCATAGAGATAATTCAAATCATGATTTCAAACAGGTACACTATGAAAATGTATTTGATGATGAATCTAGTGGTACTTATTTGATACTCCCTCATTCCAATTTTATAAGACGTTTTGGCATTTATAGACAGCTGCGTAGCAAAAAATATAAAAAACGGATATTAAAACCAAAACATCTTATAATTTGAAGAGGGAGTATTATTTCATAAATATTATTAATCTTTTGCATAAAAAAACCTAAAAAAAACCTAAAATGGATCGACTAAGCACTGTAGATTGAAGGGCACTCATTTTTTGGGATGGAGTTTGTCAGAATATTTCTGTAGGTTTCATGTTGAGTAAGCTGAGAAGAACAAGTTTGGAAGTTTCCATGTGCATTTTGTTCCTGAAACAAATCCACCCTGCATGGTACACCACAAATGCTGAATGTGTACAACACGTTGCTCCCTGAAGTCCTAGTTTTCTGGCTCATTATTGCCGTCATTTCAACCCTTTAACACAGAATCAAGCATCCATCTTCCCTCAACACCAGTTTTATATTTGTGTTGAATAAGTTAATTTTGGAGATGGTCATAAGTGATGGCTTAAACTCTGTTCTTTTTCTTCATTTCAGTGGAAAATGCTGCACATGTTGCCTGTTCTTTGCTCAGCATTACGCTGCTACGTTTTAGTTTTAACTCATATATTTTGTTGGTTGGTGAAATCTATCCGACATCTGACTCTGGTGTATTATTGTTTCTTTTACAGATCCTTTCTAGGGAAGCAAACTTAGTCTCCGGATGATATGACAGATGATGCCAATTGCCATGTGTACTGTGAAGACAGTAATGTGTTCTGTGTGTTGTGGAACTGTAGAATTTCTGTCGCCTCCACTGCATGGTGGTCGTTTTCCCACCATTTGTTCGGGATGTTTATGGGGGCATGGATTGATGTATTGCTTCTGCTAATCTTGTCCATCAATTGCACCGGCATTTGTAGACTTATCAGCCCATATTTGCGCTGGACACCTGGTTGTTAGCTGTGACTCCGTGGATATCTGGTCATGTAAATTATCCTGGTTTAGGATCCTGTTGCTTTTCGACTCTGAATTTTTCTGCCTCCCTTGTGTGGCCTATGTTCAGAAATGTTGAGGTGTATGCTGAGTGCCCGGGTGATGCTGCTGTAGTTGATGCAATTTGGAAGCAGATTTCCTTGTGGGCACCGGCGAATGGAATTTGCTGCGACAGGTGCAGGCGTGCCGCTGGTGCTGGTGTCCTCGTGGGACGCTTCTCCGACGAGGCACCCTGTAGCTAGCGCCTCGCTCGCTTGTGTAGATATACGTTCGCTCCCAATCCCGCCGGAGCGTCGTCAGCCATGGCTGCGCCCCGGCCACCCTTCCCCACCTACGTGCTGAACCACGCAGGCCGTAGCAGTGGCCGATGCGTTATGTCTTCTCCAGCAACTTTTTTTCTAAAATTTTAATTAATTTCAATGAGACGACACGCTTGCAAATTGCAGTAACATGAATCTGCTTGTTTCGTGATCGGTTCTCAGAAATTCTTGGGTTCTCTTCACATAATATTATTATTTCTAACTTCCGACAAGTCTGCCGATGTTCTCTTTCTTGACCTAGAGAAATGATGTCTGATTATGTCGTCATCAGCGTCCACGTGCAGTCAGGCAAATGTAGCCGGGAAACCAAGTTGACGATGGTTTAAAGACAGACAGAATGAAGCTAGTGGTTCACGAGTTTAGTACACAACAAGACTACACCGCCAAAGATTTTAAACTTTACAATGCGACAGCGGATTGCAAAAATTTACCTCTTAGGTTTTAAGCTATTTTTGAAGAATATTAACAAAAACAGGAACTCCTTGTAAATGCTCATCAACTTGGCGACGAAAGCTGCACAAAGGAAGAGAAACGCACAGGCTTCTGTATTAATAAATAATCATCACGCTAAGACCATGCAAAGCAAATCCCTGAGACGGGCACGCATACTAATAAAAGGAAACAAGAACAATCACAAGCTGAGGTCATACATAACTAAACCAATCCATAAGGGATTATAAATGCATATTTCGGTTATATAGAAGAGAGTGGGGCATTCATATTATAAAAATCAAAAGGAAACAAGAACAATGATAAGGTTGCATAACTAAACACAATCCATAATAATTATAAATAACGAGGGAAAAGTACCTACTAGATGAAAAAAAAGCTTTCAAAATAGCAGAGAGTGGAGCATTCAAAATACTTTCAGGTGGGATACAATTGATGAGTTCATAGAATTTCTGGCGTACAGCAAATAGCCTAAAATGTTGAGAGCCAAAATCAAAGAAAATCAACAAGTCACTTTCATAAATCATGATACAAAAACAAAATTTCAACAAATCCAGAGCAGAAGCTGCACACATGGGAAAGGACAAACTTTCTCAAATCTATATTCTGTATTTCTGTGTCACAAGACATTCAAATTTGTAAAAATATAAGAATGTAAAAGCCCAGTAAAACAGCATGTTTAGCTTCTTTCAATTAGTAGAAACTTCATGCTATTAGATAAGATTTTAAACAGACATCTTCTCATGTAGTGGCAGGCTACAGATAAATACTGATAGGAATAAGGAAGCATGGAAAGCTAATGAAGTAAATCAAATAAACTATAGACCAAAAAGGATCTAAACCTAGTTCAGTTGGTTGAGGGTGTGGATGTACGCCTAGACCACACAAGTTCATATCCTCGCTGATGCAAATTTGGGTGCCTAGTTTCTTTTTAACATAAATCCACCTAGTTCTCCTAGTTTGGTCCCTTTTAAAAAATAAAAAAAAAAAAAATAGACAAAAATGATTACATATAGAACTGCATGCGCCAATGCATAACAAGAGACGTTCAGGAAATAGTGTCACCATATCAGTAGTTCAGTACCAAAAGCACAATGATATTGAGCTATAAGAGAATCCACAAATATAGCAAAGCTCAGTGCTTTTTACACTGATACTGAATATCAGTTACAGATTCCAAACAGAATTTGCCAAAACAAATAACAATTCGCGCTTTCATCTGTTTGGAAAAACATGTATTGTAGCCAGGTCTAGGCATGCGCTCACTGCATTCCAGTCATTGACATGTCTTTTATTTTCAGCAAACATAGGCATACGAAAACCTAGTACAAGAAAAGCAATACTGCAGCTGGACCCATGTTTAGATTTTGAGATGAATAAAAAAGCATGCAACAAGAATTATAAGGCTTAAATACTTCATCCAACAGAGTTCAAACCTTTTAGGGCTTTGTTCTGTCAGTATATCAGTTGCTATTTCAGACACATATTGCTCCCAATCAAGAAGAGGCGCCACTTGATTTGCTGTACATGGGTATCTGAAAGCCAAAGAAAAAAGAATGACAGTAGTAGTCAGTGTTGGCAGGAGGTAAAGATTAACATAACTGTAAGTGGAGGTGTGGCAAATCAGAAAAACACTGGATAACAAATAAATAAAAAAAACTTACTGCTGCACTTTGCATGTCTCAAAAAACAGTATCGCCCATCTAAGATTACGGTTTGATTGTGTTGTGATATGAGCAGCAAATCCAGCTGGAAGATGTAGTTTTTTTGCTTCCCAATGAACTCTAGAACTTGGACAATCTGGCAAGTGAAGAATGGTGTCAGACTTTAAGTATTTGCATAGTCTGTCCCCAATTCCCAGTAAATATTTTGGACTTGAGCAAGCAAATCATTAGGAAACGTCAGCAGTGCTTTTCAACACCCATATGGCATGGCATACTGTCAATCAACAGCCAAGGCAATGAGGCAAAGTAAGATCAAATGTTAAATGAGTGTTTGGGGCATCAATCACCAACCTGATCTTCGCTGGGTGCATTTAGTCGCACATTTAAGCAACAGGATCTTACAGCCTCTGTCACTTTTGAGGAGCTGTTAGCAGCATAGGATCAGCCTGCACGTTGAGCCATACTTTTCCATAGTTCTGAGGAGGGAATGCATTCAACTTCATTTAACACAAGGACTGAAAAGTCAGATGAATCTGTTAGGTTCCTCTCAACAGGAACTATGCATTCAACCTGAATAAGATGTTGGTGTTGCCTGTGTCTCAGGTGCCGGATTATGGTAAATTATTATTTGATACCTAATAAGTGAACGTACTAGCATCATGTGAGACGACTGTACTATACAGACATTTCTCTATCAAATCTTGCATAACATCAAGTATCAGGAAGAAAAAAGGTAGGAGCACTTCTGTTAATCTCTACTACTTAAAACATCTTAGTTAGCGATGATGGTGTGGCTGCTGTCATCATCATTTTACCCCTACAGTTTGCTTTATTTACCCACCTGTACCACTGAACGTAGACCTTCCTCAGCACTTTACATTAAAAATCAACATTCATCTATTTGTGTTCCATCTATCTATGATATCATACTTGAATGAACTGCCCACACGCATGTAATTATTTGTTTTGTGCCGCCACAACAGACAATGCATTTAACTACTAGTAGTAGTAGCCAACAATAAACTGTAGGAGCACAAACAAGGTACTGACAAAGCACTAACGTTTAAATACTCTCTTGCCTTTGGCATCAATTGGCCTGTTCTCTGCCATCTTTTGATGACCTTCTGGACAACATACCTGTCTTGAAAGCCAGCATCACTGAGGTTCATCTCCACATGGTAAGCACTTGACAACATCACCAATTCTATCTCTCAAGTGTCCTTGTTCCAGTCTAAAGAGCAAAAATACCAACTCAATGCATAGATAAATACATAGCAAACCCAAATTCAGTAAATCAGAAGATGTTGAAACAGTTAGTATGAACATACACGTGCTGCAAGAGAAATATCTAAACTGTGGTACTTATTTATTATGGTGTTGTGATAGTCAAGCTTACACAAAAGGGGTTTTCTCATCTACATCCTACAAAAAGCATTCCAAAACCGCAACAGTAAGGCACAAAAACGAACACAGATGAGATAAACACTTCACCAGTGATTGGAGTGAAGAGTCTCAGGACTACAACAAGCATTGTCTATAGTTGGAAATGGTTTGAATGTAGTACACATGAAAGCCTACTAAAAGAAAATCATGCTCCCAAAAAACAATCATGTTCCACTTCTAACATCTTCTGGCAGCTTCAACCAGCAAATTTTGGTGTCCCAAATGCTGTTGTGTTCTTATTGATACCATCTTTCCAGGAGGACACAGAAGCTGCATCGGTGTTCACTTGTACAACTGCTTTAATCTCCTTTGCGGCTTCAATGATGTTATCTCTATGTCCCAATGCACTAACCCTCACAAAGCCTTCGCCACCCGGTCCAAATCCACTGCCAGGAGTAGTGACCACATTCGCCTTCTCCAGGATCTCAGCAAACACATCCCACGAATTGCGGCCAGGGAAGTGCACCCATACGTATGGAGCGTTCTTGGCACCATACACGTTGAATCCAAGTGATGTAAATGTGTCAACAATTATTTCAGTGTTCTCCTTGTAGAAGCCAACAACACCATGCATAGCCTGCACGCGAACAGATGGATAAAAGATAGAATGCAGAAGAGCAATCTGAGAATTCCAAGAACCAGGAATCCTACCTTTAGACCCTCTGGAGAGAGGCAAGCTAAACCACCAGCTTGCGAAAATGTTTGATGCGCCATTGAAGCAAGTGCAAACTATACGATTGAAATCTTTAGCAACTGGATGTCCATCTGAGAAAAGGAGCTCCTTGGGGACAACAGTCCAACCTAGACGGACACCAGTGAACCCAGCATACTTCGAGAATGAAGCTGTCTCAATAGCAACCTGCATATAAACAAAACAACAATGGAAAAGTCGCCCTTTTATTTACAAGGGGAATATGGCGCGACTAATTAACATAGCACTGGCACTGTAATTTTGAGGACAACCATGCAACTAGGACATTTTAAACACTCCAGTATGTAGTATGAATGAACAAGATATTGGAACATATGGCCTACCTCCTTTGCTCCAGGAATTTCAAAGATAGACTTTGGGCTGTCATCTGATATGTACATTGCATAAGCAGAATCATACACTATGATGGACCCATTGTCCTTTGCAAATTTTACTAATTTGGTTAGTTGGTCCCGAGATGCAGCAGCACCAGTAGGATTGTTGGGTGAACAAAAAAAAATAATATCTGTCCGAGGGACAGTTGACAGATCAGGAAAAAATCCATTTTCTGGACTGCATCTCATGTATTCAATGTTTCCGTACTTCTGAACATCTTGCTGATATAAGTCAGTTTGGCCCATGATAACACTTGAATCAACATATGCCTGTCAAAATGAAAGGCCTGCTTTAATTTCAATAGACAATATGTAAAATGGTAGCAGCTAATCCATAAGTAACAATATGACAAAAGAACATATCACAATTACAATCATCACACATAAGTTTAGAATCATTAATATGAAAGTGTAAGTAACTGAGAGTTACAATTGATTCAAGAGTCTTACAGGGTATGATGGATCTTGGACCGCAATTGTTACATTAGATCCAAAAAGGACCTGTAATATTGAATCAGGAGAATTATTAACAAACAATTTAAAATGAATTGTAAACTTAAGAAGGAAGAGTCAAAAATCTTTTTGGTACCTGCAAGCGAGATATGTCACATTTGGCACCATCAGAGACAAATATATCTGAATCTTCAATACCAAGGTCCGCATAGTAGGTTGCAGCAATTGCTGCTCTGACTTTCTGCATTAGCAATCAGCAAGAAATTTTATGATGCTGAAGGAGCTTATACAAGAATAGAGCAAAGAGATAAGTATGAATATGATTGTAAACTTAAAAAAATTAATTCATATAAGAAAAGTGGTTCAAATGTGCAACTATGCAAGGATTTGGATCGATAAGTGAAAGGAAAAATATCAACTAATCAGAGGCATTTTATGTGATTGATCTTTACATTAGAAAACAGTAACCCTTAAGGATTAGAAAATCATATATCATAACAATAAAAAGTTAAAAACAGTTACCCTTTAATCAACAGATTAAATGATTTTTAAATAAAAGACGACCAATCTTTGTATCTAGATTTCTCCATAAAATATTTATGTAAAGCTTCATATAGTATACTGTTAAATATGTATCTTAGTTAGCCCTTTAATGCAATGAAAATTGCTGATAACACCACAAGGTACCTTTTCACCTTGCTCAGCTCCATAACCGCTGTAGCCATCAATTGTTGACAAAGCATGTGCTCTCTGCGTTTACAAATAGACAGACAAAAAAAAAAATGTAATTGTAAAAGAGATATTTAGCAGCAAACAAATGCAAGTGTTTTTTCAACTATAAAACTGAAAGTACCGGAACACTTGGGATTTTTTTGTAGGTTGAATAAACATGATTGACAGGAGTCACAGGACACTAGATTGACATGAAAGTACCTCTGCCATGGCATTTGTAATGACATTTGGAATGGGCTCGGTAGTGTCACCGATCCCAAGGCTTATAATCTTGGCATCTGGATACTTCAGCAAATGAGCTGCTCTTCTCCTGGCAATCTGCTTGACAGTCAAGAATTGATACTATCAGAAGCCAAACCTCCGACAGAATAGCATCAGTAACAAAAGGAAACGATGGGAATAATGCATAACCTCAGGAAACAAATATCCTGCTTGGAGTTTGGCCATGTTAGCATTGCGCGGGACACTAGTCTTGTAAGCTTCGGGACAGTAGAAAGAAAATATTAGCAAACAATGAAACAGCATCCATATTTCTGTTCCTACGACATCATCGAGCAACTCCTTAAACGAATGCAACATCGACCAAACTCAGAATGAATATTTTTTTCAGAATGCTGGATGGAGAGGCATGGAATTTCTAAGAACGGGACGGAAACCAATAAATAGTACATGTGTCGACGACCGGCGGGCTACTGACGCAGCGGATGTTGACCGAGACTCTCCCCGCGGGTCGGCAGTGTCTAGTCATCGTCGATGCCCTGGAAGCGAGTCACAGTTAGACGTATCCATCCACCAGGGAACAAAAACGTTTGCTGCGACCAACGGGAAAGAAGGGAAGGAGTGAGCTACTTGAGAGAGAACGGCGGCGAAGAAACAAAGGAGGATGAGGCGGTGATTGCGGGGGCGCCGGCAGGGGCGGCTGCCATCTCGACGGCAGGAGAGGCGGCGGCGGCGGCTGGCGGCTGCTGGGTAAGAGCGACGGCGAAGGAGGGAATAGGACCGTGCATTTCAGTGGGCCGTGGTCAGGCCGGCTTGTGGTCGTGCACTGTGGCCTCATGCTCCCGCAGGCCCGCTGCTCAAGCCTGGGCCCATGGAGTCCAACTACTTCATCAGCGCGGATGGAAGAAGCATCCTGGCCCATGGAGTCCAACTACTTCATCGCTGATGGCGGTATGTAGTGGGTGAGTATTCCGTTTTGGATCGGTTGTTCAATTATTGAAGACATTCAGTTCTAGAAAATCTGGGTCGGTTGTTTCAAAGAAAATGAACCGAGCATTTAAGTTTCCGTTTGATTCGGTTCTAATAATTAACTGAACTAATTAGATTTTGTTGCCAGATGTTAAGACAAAAAAAATATACAGTAAAGCACATTTTGGTAAAACTACCTCTATTTTAATTAGATAATAAATTAGTATAATAATTGATGAGGGACAATAGCAAGATAATAACACAAAATACATATCAATTCAGTATTCGACATTACACATAAAGCAAACATAGTCTTACAAAATGCCTTAAGTGAGCTAAAATTCATATATTTCAGTTCTTTCGGTTAGTTCAGTTATCTTGGAGTAGGAATTGAGATTTCTTTGGTTATTTCAGTTCCTTCCTACCTGAAATTGAATGAGGAACTGATTTTTTTTTCATTACTTTTCTTTTGGTTTCGGCGGTTTTATTTCTTTTGGCTTTATTTTTTCTGTTTCAATTAATTATGCCCAACCTTGCGTTCAGGGACAACGCGTTCGCTGCCCCAGCAGAATGTGCAAGGCAAGATCGATAGATAGGATGGCGAGGATGAGGCACCTACGCTGCGGTTGCTGGCATCCATGGCAATACTGATGATTACCCATGAAACAAAATGTTGCGGATATATCACACTAAGAATAACAGTTTTTAGTAATAGCACAACACAATGTTTTGATTTTTCTACAAACGAATTATATACTCCATCCATATCACTTATTAGAAGACGTTTAGAAGGAATTGAGATTTCGCCAAAGCACAACTTTAACCCTTTTTTATAAAAAATATTTATTGAAAAGTTATATATGTATATTTTTATAAAAGTATTTTTCAAAACAAATCTATTGATATGATTTTCACATTTTCAAACTCAATGACTTAGAAAATTATTTATGATTTATGTTCGCAATGTTTGACCAGACTTTTTCAAAACATCATCTAAATAGTGATATGGAGGGAGTATACGGTACATCTAGATACATGCATCGTTATAAAAACGAAAATTATTTTTTTAGAAAAAAAAAAAAAATGGATTATAATCCAGAAAGGGTACTAATTTACTTTAGACAGTGTACTACGATGTTCTTAGCCTAGGTCCCATCTCACCTAATGGTGCTGTTTAAAGACAGTGTACTACGATGTTCTTAGCCTAGGTCCCATCTCACCTAATGGTGCTGTTTACTTTAATTTGTGGGTTGGGACATCATATCACACCTGCAGTACGAACAAAGCTACAACAACAACTGACATGATACGCTGGCTATTCGACCAAACATGCATCACGCACACTCACGGTGCCAGGTTATAAGTTTTTAATTTCTATACACGCACCTCGAGCTCCATCATATCGTCGTCCAACACGGAGCAGCAGCAGCAGCAGCAATGGCATCCTCCCTCCTCTCCGTCGTCCTCCTCGTCGTGGCGGCACTGCCATCACCACTATCGGTCGTCCTGGCGGCGGACGACGACGGCACCACGCACCTGCACTTCTTCATGCACGACATCGTGGCCGGGAGCAACCCGACGGCGGTGCAGGTGGTGAAGGGCCCCGCCGCCGCCGCGGGGTCGACGTCGATCGTCCCGGGGCTGGCGTTCGGCGACACCATGGTGATCGACGACGCGCTGACGGAGACGTCGTCGGCCACGTCCGCCGCCGTGGGACGCGCGCAGGGCTTCTACATGGTATCGTCGCAGTCGGGCATCGTGCTGATGGTGTGCGCAAACCTGCTGCTCACCTCCGGGGAGCACAACGGCAGCACGCTCGCGGTGGTGGGCCGAGACGACGTGGCCGCGGACGTGCGGGAGCTCGCCGTCGTCGGCGGCACGGGCAAGTTCCGGATGGCCACCGGGTACGTGCTGTGGAAGACGTCTAGCATGAGCGGGCCCGACGCCACCGTCGAGCTCGACGTGCACATCAAGACGGCGACAGCCATGGGTAGCGACACCACCGGCGGCAGCACCACTGGTGCCACCGCCTCGGGCGCCGCCGCCAAGCGGGTTGGAACAGGGTGGGGCGTCGTCGTCGCGTATTGTTGTTGTTGCGGTGGTTGGGTCCGGCGTCTGGTGATGAGGCAATCATAAGCTAGCGTGCACTGGACAGTGCTACAAAGTTTGGTGACATGTCCATGACTCCATGTACGAACTTGCTTGATGTGTGGTGTGGTGTTAATTAGTGACATGCCAATGTTCATGCGCGTCGTTGCCCTTGTTTTTCTAACGCGTGGGAATTGGGATTGTCCTTCTATTCTGATAATTCATTACCAGGTATGTCCCAATTCTGATAAAATCACCATTACTTGTTTTTCTGCTGAATGCTGAATTCTGATAAAATCAGTGGGAACTTGCCCTTGTTAAAATCACCACTAGGTATCATCTAGCTGCTGAATGCGATTTTAATTTACACCCGCAAAGTTCAAAAAGGTACTCATTTCTCTTTGTTTCCTTTTCCCTCTTTTACCCACATATATTCTAACAAAATAAAAGTCCCTTGTATTCATTATCAGATTATTATGGCATTTTAGTTTTCACTTATGTATGTCCTTCATATTCATTATCAGATTATTATAACAAAATTTTAAGTTACTTCAAGTTTTCTGATATATCAGTATTTAGCCAAGAATTAAAAGTTTCCACGTGACGGCCTTAAAACTACCATGGTGTCTTGTTTCTAGATTAGTGTGGAACAAAAATGACGATGATGTTGTTTTTGTTTATTAGACATCTGTCACATACAAAGATTTATTTTGTCTCATGGACAATTGGCTCAGTTAATTATGCATGCACCTATAATTAAGGAGTTTGAATGCACCACAATTAGGATTAGGAAAATTGAAGAAAAGATGTGATATGGCTGAGTTGATATACGTGGTCCTCACTGGCTATCAAGGCTACATTAATTAGATCTTTTTAAACAAGTTTTGAATCTCATAGTGGCATTTTCTGTAAAGAGTACTAAGACCCTGTTTAGTCAATTAGTCCTATCATTTTTTTTTATCTTAGGACGACTTCTTAAGCAGGTGCTTCTAGAGACTTTTAGCAACAAGACCCAAAAATATCCCTACTGTTTTGGTGTTCTAGGGACTTTAGGGCTGTTTGGATCGGAGGGGATTTTCAAAGGAAAATCATAGGAACCAGTGAATGGAGGAAAAAAACCTACGAGTCGTTTGGAACGGAGGAATTGAGATTTCCTTTCCTTTGGATTCCTGTAGCTAGATGCTGTTCACGGGAAAAAAAAAGAATCCACTCAATCCAATGTTTTCTTTTCCTTTACAATTGCCACCGTTGATGAGTGCTCGACGGCACTTTGCGTCAAGCTCACTTTGGCGACATTGTTAATCTAGTGAGGAAGAGATAAAAAAAGAGCAAAGAAGAGTAAAGTACATAGTAGACACAGAAGAGAGAAGAAAGCTTGCGGCTGTGACTCAACACTAGCCCGTGAAGCCGTCCTCGATACTTGAACTGATCTGTAGCTTCTACGTATATGGTAAAAAAAAGTAATCCGTAGACTTGTAAAAAAAGCACCAATGAGTTTTTATAACTTGTATATATGTGTTGAAAGATGCATGAATCGGTATAATTGGTGCTTAGGGAGACACATGACCATCAAGCATATTCCCGCAATCCAAACACCTCAAAGTATTTATTCCCTCGTGTTTTGAAATCCTCAGTTTTTCACTTTTCACTCTTACCTTATTCCTGAACTTTCCTTGATTTTTGCATTCCTGGTTCCAAACAGGCCCTTAGAGACTTTTTTAGTCTCAAAACATAAAGTCCCCGGAACCAAACACCCCCCTAATTAACAATGTAAATAGGTCACTTACCCCATGCATTCCAAAACAACCGACATCTGCCTTTTTATAGGCTTTTTTTTTAAAAAAATAAACTAGATTTATAAAAAAATATCAACATTTATATCCTATAAAATATTATCATAAAATTATACTCCATTGACACTGTTACTCCATAGCAACTTAAATCAACTACGGAGAAGCGTCACCACCACCAACAGTCCAGCTATTAGTAGTGCTCAAAAAGGAGAAAAAAGGGACAGGGAGACAACGACGAGCAGCTGCAGCACCTCAACATATTTTAAGTCACAAATTACCATCACTCATTAGGGCCAAAATTTTGATGCGTCAGCTTAATTACTTGCTGACCCAAACTAAATATGCTCACAGAGAGAACTAAAAAAAAATGAATCCAAACAGAAATTGCATTACATGTTGAAATATATTGCATGCTGCTAGCTAGCTGTGGGGAGCTGTCAGGGCAGTGGAGTCACCGAGCACCTTGCGAGCACGCGAGTACACGGCGTTGGCAGACTCTGATGTTCCCATCTGGCAATCAAGAGACGCATGTCGGTGACTTGAGATAAGATGGCGAGCATTGGATGGAATGAGGCAGCATATACATAGTAATAATAAAATGTGTGGTCTCACCTTCAGCTCCAGGTTGTAGTAGTTTCTCCATACTTCACTTTCCTGGGGATACAGGTCCAGCGCTGAATCATATAGTCGTCGAGCATTTGTGAGGGCGCCATGGTCTCCAAGTGATGCAAGGTTCGCCTCCAGCTCTATGCAGTACTGCATGAACCTGAGGCTTGGCCGAGGTAAAGCAAGCAATCTGTGTTGGATCCAACAAGCAAAGGCCAAGGTGTTATCAGGTCCCAGGTCAGGATGCAGTATCGGCTAAGACACATTATATATATATATATTTTAACTTCAATGCACGACCAATGGAAGGACCGCTGACAAAGATAGAACAATACAGATGACATATTAAGCTAATACTACATATACAAACATTTAAAGAACAAAGTATACACAGAACAACTCTTATTTCAATGAGAAACAAAAGCAGCAGCCAGATGCATGGCATGAGCCCTGACATTCCAAATGCTAACTAGCATTGTCACAATTCTCATGATAGGCTGCTCGAAATGATAACTGCAGAACATAATCATGCCAGAGCAGAGCATTCAAATATGTAACATGGCAGCTGTAGAGTTAGTTTTCATACCTCTTATACATCTTCCTAGCATGCTTCATACCATCTCTTTGCAAATACCACCCAACAATAGCACAAGAAACTGATGCTCCTGAATCACTGCCACCTGCCAAAGTTAATGATAGCATTGCACGCTTCACCAGCTTCTCAAAATAGACCTTATCATGGAAAAACAATTTCATGGCCTGAAATACATTACAAACAATTTCAAACAGTGATAATAGAAGGGTAAATCAAAAAATTTGCTAATTACTAATCTAAAGAACTTACCATATGCCACAATCCCTCAGCCTCAATTACAGACAACTTAGCAAGTACAGTGCTAAATAGATCAAACAGAGAGCTCAAGTTCTCCTTGCTCAAGGAAGAACTACCAGGAGCAGTAGCGATCGAATTTATCTCCATAGAAGCTCTCAGACCCCACAATTTTGCAGCATTTGAAAGAGGACCATCGCAAAGTTTTTCTGCAAGAGTCTTAGCTTCCTCCAGTCTTTCTAGTTTCAAGTAAAGTGATATGTATTGGCAAGCAAGATCCTCAGTAAGACAACCAAATGATTCTGCATTTTCATAAACTTTCAGAATGGATGAAGTGAACTCTGAAGCATCAAATTCAGAATCCTGGAATAATGTGATGGAATCTTCTCTGTCAGGATATAGAACATCCATCCAAAACTTTGCATACAACGAGTACATTTTGGAATTTGGTAGCCTTCTGACAGCTTCATCATACACCTACAGTTCCACACAAACAATATAAATTTAAAATGTTCAGAAAAGTGCATCAGACATTCAGACCTAGTGTGCAGTGTAGCTGACAGATCCTGGCTGAGAAATGGGAAAACTACCATTGTGCTCTAAACTGTAACAGACTGACATACTACAAGGCTATTACAAAAGGGACAGCTTTAAAGGGTACACTATATGCTGTACAAGTGTACATATTAGTCAAGCTCTAATATTATAATTGCAAATGGCATTAAAGAGTTTCCCTAACAAGCATACAATAACAATTACCTCAGACAAATTAGGTAACAATCTAGATTCTAGTCCATAGCATACACAAACTAACATGCGCTAAGCAAGTGAGTACACAATAGACAATACCACAATTAAAATCTTGCACCTATGATATGAATTGACTTAGAAAAGAATATATTAGTTGAAGACAGCCATAGTGCATTCAACTACTTTCTCTTGTCTTTTTATTTTGTTTGGCTAAATAGCAAGCAAGTTTGAGATTTTGTTAATAATCATGATGGAGGTTTATATTTATAGGGAAGCAGTGGGATAATTCCTTTACCTGAATTGATCTGTTCAACTTATTCAACAATGCATCCTTTCTATTTGAATTACTGGAATTGTTCGAGTTGCTAAGCTGAAGCCTAGCAAACCAATCCCAGTAGTCCTCACTATGAGAGAAATCTCTCTTAAGGTCATCCAGGACCTCCAGTTTCAACTCATCAGAATGTGCCAAGTCGACACTGTTTAATATCTCCAAGAACTTCTTCCGCAAGCTTAAGCTTGACGGAAGAGCTTCCACTGCACCATGATATATGGTCTGAATGATTAACAATCCTTGACGCCAAAACAAGTCTTCCTTCTCCTCCAGAGCATCTCGAGCGAGCCCGGCTCCTTGGGATCTTCGCCCTGTTCGCTCAGTGGCATGAACAATTCCTTGTTTTCCTCTTTCCACTGGCCTGCATCATTATCATTCTTCTGCAGCGTCTTGACATCCTCTCCAAGAGCAACCTTTCGAGCCTTGAGCTTGTTAAGGTAGGTAAGCTCCATGCGAAGATACTCAATCCACATATCCTCAGACTGAGGACAAGACCTGAGACCGCTCTGCATAAGTGCACGTGCTGCGGCGACGTTCAGGTTCTGATCAAATTCCCATGCTGCTGCATAGATCCAAAGCCCAGGAACCTTGGGATGGAAGCGAATAGCTTGTGCCAGAACCTGAAGTGAGAAGAAAAGCGCAAGACAGAAAACATTAGAGTTTGCCAGTTTATGCAAATATAAAGGCCTCCCCCCATGCTGATCATAGCTCAAAATTGAACTTTCCTACTTGATAAGAAATACATGAAAGGATGTGCAATGCAATTTATAATTGACTAACTTGTTGGCCAAATTATAGTGTGTGGCCCCAAGTCGAACTAAATGTGTAGATGAAAGCACACTACAGGCATAGAAAGGTATCAACTTCCCCGGATTTTTGTGAGCATCAATGTCAACATATGGGAACAAAATGTTGAAATCGAGCAGAGGAGCAGCGAGTAACAGAGGTGGAAGTTTGAACTTAAATGAGTAGCATATAGCATACAAAGGTTACAAGTTTTCAAGATTACAACGCATGGCTCCAAGTCATACTAAATGGTGCAGCAGAAATAGCACATTATGGGTACAGTACAGAAAGGTTTCAATTTTCCCCGATTTCTTGTTGAGCAGAGCACAATGTCATTGTATAGTCCAAACGAGAACAAATGTTGAAATCGAGCAGAGCAGCAGCAAGTTATAGAGGTGAACTTTGAACACAACAACCAGCTATACAAGGCACCCAATTCGCAAGGGAATGATACCGATTTGGTGCTGTAGTGTTGGAGGTGGCATACCTGCTTCATCCTGCCGTGTCGCTTGTCGCGGCAGAACTCGAGGTAGCGGAACCAGAGGTCGAGGTCCCCCTTGAACCTGACGGTAGCTATCCGGTAGATGTCGAGGACGCGGAGGACGCCGGCGACGTCGGAGACGGACTTCTTCCACTTCTTGTTGGATTTACCCTTCTTCTTCCTCCTCTTCCTCCCGCCTGCCTCGTCGTCGCTGCTGCCGCGCGCGTCGTCCTGGGGCTCCTCGTCCTCCTCCCTCCTCATCGGCGGCGGCGCGTATGATGGCGCGCTTGCGGAGGTTGCGGAGGGCGTCGATGCGGAGCTCGTAGGCGATGTAGTCGAGGAAGTCCTGGCGGAGCGGGGAGTGGCGTCGGAGGCGGTACTCGAAGTCGCGGCGTTTGCGGACGACGTCGGAGAGCTCGGCGCGCGTGAAGAGGCCCCGGCGCTCCAGGTCGTCCAGCTCGTCGGTCATCCGCTCCAGGCGGTACTGTACCGTGTCCGCCATGGCGCCCGGCGGCGGAGGCGGGCTGTTTTAGGGTTTTAGTTGCGGCGGCGGCAGCGCAGGGGAGAGGAGAGGAGAGGAGCAGAGCAGGATGGGACAGTGACGCTCGCGCCGCCGCGGTGGTGGTGCTGGGCTGCTGCTGGTGCTAGCGAGAGAGACAGGGACGAGGGTTCCGGTTTGGGGAGATGTCATGTTGGAGAGAGCAGCAGCCGGCAGGTGCGTAACCGGGCCGCAGAGGCCCAAAGTTCGCGGACCTGGAATATGGAGCGATGTGCTTGAGCCGTGGGCCACAATGCAGACATGTTAGGCCACGTTGTCCTCACAAGACACACAGTCCAAACGAAGTCCTAATTCAAGCCGTTACAAAGAATAAAGTTTATAAGCAAATGTTTAAGGGCCGAATTGGCAGCTAGGTGGAAGTTGAATGTCCATGGATGTCCAATGGATACTCTATAGTTCAAAAAAAATAAAGCCCAGGAAGAGATGGTCCCCCACCAAAATTTAAATTTAGGTCGTTTTTGCCAAAATCCTACTGGATGTCCAAATTAGTTTAGCGCTTCCACCTATGGGTGCAACGTGCAAGCAATAGTATGAACCAACAATTCAAACAGTAACTTGCCATAGAATTACATTCAGATCTCCACGAGCCATTAGTGCATCGACTAATTTGACAGGGGAATTGCACAGCACAGCGGTCACAGATCCACTAGCTGAATCTAGGAGTTGAAGGCAACCGCTGGGCAGCCTGAAAAGTTGGGTAGGGTTCATGCTCCCCGGGGTCAGAAACCAGGACACAGGTCTATCTCGAACACTGCCTTCGCTAACTGTCACCCAGCATATAAATCCCTTTCTGATATCTTGTGAAGCACATTTGTCGACATGTACGGTGACACACATCCACGGACCTGGATTGGAAAGGGGTGAAATCTGTTAAAGAAAAGAGCAGAGTATTTCAAGGGCTAAGAAGGCTTTGCATATGAAACAAGTCTTATGTCTTTCGACTAAAGTCTACAACTATGAGAAACAACGAATTTGTCGTTAGCGAAGCCTAACGTTTCAAACAAAATTTATGTTATTTTCTGCACAAGCCTCCTAGCATTTCAATTTTTTTATGTTATTTTCTGATTACAGCTTTCTTCACAAGCCTCTCTCAAAACACATCAGGCCATCCATTAGCTAAAGACTATCCAATATGTGTTAACAGGATCTCACTCTGCCTCTCTGTACAAATCCAAACCTAATGTTACCTGCAAAAGAGTCGTAGGTATCTCAATGAGACCCTGTTGCAAAAGATCAACACTTTGAAGGCGCTGGAGAGGGACAGGAGTTATTAGATATAACAAGCCTTTTTGAATATCGATGCTCCTTACGATGCCTGCACAAGTACATAATATCATTATTATTTGCACACACAGATCAACCCAGATACCAGAGGATGCATCATGGGCTGCTGAAACCAAATTATTCAGAATAAACCAGATATTGTTCACGACCTGCATGGTCAAGATGAACTTTCTCAGGCTGCAAATTGGGTAGATTCTGGGCTAAAACTGACGATAATAATTACAGAACAACTTTGGGTCCCACTCCATAATGAGCTTGCTAGCTAATCAGATGCAAGATGCTTTCACACTGAAACTAATAACAAAAGAAAAGATCGAAAAGGCAGTCGACAGAAAGGTTACCTAGACCAACACAGTAAGGGATTGATCTGGTTCCCTCTGATGCATTGGACACTGTCAAACCAACTACTGTTGCATTCAGACTACGCCATATCTCACCAGTAGGTACCTGGGCAAAGAGTAATCATGTCGATGTTCAGGACTTCCACTAACCGTGGATATACAAACTAAACTGGTACCTACCATATTTCCTGATTTACTATACAATCGCAGAGCAATAGGGTAGAACTTTTGAGCATGCAAATATCCATGATGTTGATAATATCTTATCGAGGATTGCACATCTAATCTTTGTCAATGACTAACTGGCAATACATAAAACTTGAAGGCAGGAGCATATGTAACAACATGTTCAGACTGCTATATAAGGGATACTATTTTATATTGCACCTCTATCTATAGTCAATTGTTTGAAACTTGGTTTATAAGTAGAAATAATTTATAAGAATCCTCCATGGAATTTTCAACTTCAGGTGCCTAAATCCTGGGCATTTAATCATAGGAATGGAAGGCAAGAGACTAGTTGACTAAACATGTGCTTTCATTCAGAATACAAACTCTAAAAAATGTGGATAGCAAATAAAGAAGCAATGGAAAAGACAACTGACCTCGCAATGAAGATGCACAATTGCAACATCTGAAAATGATACTTGATAAGGTGGGAGTGAAGCTAGGGCATATCACGAGCTCCTTATTAGTTGATAGCGATATGTTGCTTGGAAAACATTGCTTCAAGTACTCCACAAGTCGGCGTTCACGCATCCCACATGAATCTTTCTGAATTAACAACCTTGCCAATATAGAGATGATATTAGCGTTTGCTTTGATAGAAGCTCCTGTTAGCACCTTTTCCCCACAAATAAAACCTATAAGCTCAGCTGCAGCCTGTGAGCAAGCTGATGCATCCTAATAGTATGGAACAGATTATTCAGTTTACATAATGATTCAATTGGAAACAAGATACTTGCAGAAGCAAAGTTATAAACAGATAGCAATACAAATGTGACCAGAAAACAATCATCCTGATTCCTGAGCACCAAAACAACACAAGGATTCAGACAAAAGATTGATATTCTTTAAGTCCTATAAAGATAAGGAGTTAAAACATGATACAAGGGAGTATCTGGTTGTGATGGTCAGAAGGGTGGTTCCCCTGTCTGCAACAGAACTGTAAACGTTGTTTGATGTATTGACCTTGGTTAATGGACTGGGGCTATGCCCTTAAACTCAAAAAACATGATACAAGGGAAACTGATAGCTCAATATGGAATGCAGCTTCCCCAATGCACTGCCATCGAATGGTGCAGATATGGGTCTCAGTACAACCAGAGATAAATTGGCTTAATATTCTAGGTAAGTGCGAGCCTGCATATATTTCCAAGTATGAGGACGACTATATCAGTTCTAATTTCTATCTGAATATAGTTACTTACGATCTATTCGAGGCATCATGAAATGCAGCACCGATGTTAATCATCATAGGCCCGGTTTGCCCACCATCTAGCCAAAATACTCCATCAGGGAGATTCTTGCTCTGCATCGTGATGCGTATCTGAACAACTATTGTGGGGCAGATATACCTTAGCATCTCTACGAGCATATCAAAACCAGCACCTGCATTAAATAAAAATACAAAAAGAAAATGTAAGATTTTCCATGAAACAAAGTATGTGGTATAAGACAAAGCAAATCAGCTCTGGAGTGACTAACAGATACCTACCTTTTACCCATCCAGGAGTATTGACAATTAATGGCAGCATTTCATTATCATTGCATCGATATTTTCCAACAAAGTAGTCATACAAATGGAATAGGCAGTTCAGATATGCTTCTGGATCTCTTTTCGAAGAAATGTCACCAAAGAAGTAGCACCTAATTGAATTTGCAAATGGCATTAGTGAAAGCCAAGGGGATGACATAAGTTTGGAAGTATTTAACAAAACGTTCACTCTGGCAAAAACTAAAAAGTTACATGGTCGCTAACACACTACCACAACTGTTTCAGTAAACAAATGAAGAAATCCCACAATAAAAATTGTGCACAAATTTCTGAAGTGAAGAAACCAAGTGAATTAACACATCACACCACACCACACTAGTACACTACAAGGTAACCACAACTTAATACTGTACACAAATAACAAATTAGAGGAGAAAATTTACACCTCTCAGCTTCCCGTAAAGTTGGGTTCAGCAAATCTGCAGGGAAACCAAAAAAATTATCTTAGTTAGTGAAGGATGAACCAAAGTTCACTGCAGCATTTGAAACGAAAAATCACCAGCACTGACGCCCAATCTGGCACACGCATATGTACTAACCTGCGATAGCTTCGTCGAGGACATGGAACGAGAGGCAACCCGGCGGCCCGAACTCCGGCTGCCCCACGTCGGTGTCTAGATAACCAACCTTACCATGCCTGCAAAGCACCACGACACCATCAGTTAAAAGAGGACAGCAAGCATTGCCAACGGAGTCGCCACTCGCCAGAGTTTTAGGTGGGGTTGGCTGAGCTCTGTGGTGGTGGCTTGCCTGGGGAGCAGCGCGTTGAGGAGGACGCGGGAGAAGGTGGACTTGCCGCTGTTCTTGGGTCCGCACACGACCACCACCGGGGGCGTGGGGTGGGAGGAAACGGTCGATACAGCGGAGGCCCAGTCCGGCGGGACTACCGCCTCGGTGCGGGCCGCCGGGGAAGACGACCGCGGCGGTGTCCTCGTGGGCGTTGTGCGGCCGCCGGCCATGTCCTCGATGCCTCCTCCGTGGTTCGCAGGGGACAGCAGAACGCAGAGCGGCTAAAGAGCCGTTTGGGCTGTCTGGGCTGTTGTTTTGGGCCGTGCGGGAGTGGGGAGGACTGGAGGGGCGTGACCCTAGGCCCATAAACAATACTCAGCACTTCTCTTCTGTCCTCCGAACAAAGATTTAGCCAATTCTGTTGTAAAAAGAAAGGAAACAATTCTATTCTATGCAAAAATATGATCCATACTCAGGTGACGCAGAGCCTATGCTGAGTGCTGAATCTGCCCGATGCAGATCACACACAATTCACAACTCATGCATCTGCTGACAACTCTCATGATACTAGACTACCCTCAATCCAATTTCAGTTCCTCCATTTTCTCTGCATTAAGTGGCTAAAGTTGAACACATGAAGCACAATGGTCCTGCAATTCAGGCTATACATTTGGTTTCAATTCCTTTTTTTTTTTTTTTCCCTAAACAAATGTGTATCCAGCTTATATTGTTACAAAAAAAAAAAAACCTCTTAAAGCATACAAACGAAACAGGATCACACTTTGTGTTTGTGTGGCCTGAGATACCAACAGAGCCCTAACGATTCTGCACGTCAGACCAGCAAGTCGTCTGTCGTCTTCAAGCAGCGTCAGCGTCCCCTGTGGATTTCTTGTACTCTGGCTTGAGCTCATGTGTTCCCTGGTTTGGTCCTCGTTTATTATACACACACAGATCGTTCAATATCTCCTTGAGGAATTGCTGCACAGAGACAAACAAAATAAATAACCACATGAGAGCAGTCACAGAACAATAAAAGAAATATCTGTAATTGCAAATTGCTTATCTTAGAGGCATTGCCCCACTGACATATCCGTAAAGAGACAAGGAAATACCTCTGGCTGGTCAGTTTCTTGCACTAGTGCCTTTAGAGCCCAATTGGGTTGCCTTTCAAAAAGCTTGAATATAATGTTCTCCATCTCTGTAATGCGATCCCTACGAGTTCTTTTGACATCGGATGGTTTAGCTGGTGCTTGTTTCTTCTTTTTTCCTGGCAAGCAAAAGGTTCAATAAGTCACGAGATGTTATAGTTGGCAGTGCACGTCAAAGAGACCGATGACATGACTGAGATCAACAGTGTAATGGAAGAACTATAACGAGCAATAAAAACACTGCAAACTTTTTTTTTCCCAAGCAGCAACCATTGGTAACATGGACAATATTTCTCATTAAAGGCAACAGCTTAACAAATAATAATTTCAAGTGTTGAAGTGGAAGAAGAAACTACCTTTGAACCAGAAGTTATGAGACCAACCATGCCAGGCATTGGCCTCATGCTCATTCCGTTGTCGTTGTCAAGTACCTACAAGTAATCAAGAAATGTCATATTGGTAAACCACAACTTCAAAAATGTCATAATATGATAATATAATGCAACTAGAAAAGCACTCCACCTGAACTTGTCTAGATTTAACCATGTACTTTTGTGTTCTTTCACGGCATAACTTTCCATAGTTCACCAAATTATCACTGTGAGGTTCCATGTCAAATTTATGCTCGACTTTTCCTTCGCATGAAAGTTTCCCTGCAACAAATAAGGCACTATTAGAAGAACCAAAAAACCATTCAAGAAAAAGGTACTGACTGGTAAGGTTACTAACTGGTTACAATCAGTTAACTGCAAGCAAACAGTTACTAGTAAAACCCACTGACACCAGCTGGTTAT
The DNA here is from genome assembly GCA_015847255.1 of Hyparrhenia diplandra. Taxonomy (NCBI): domain Eukaryota; kingdom Viridiplantae; phylum Streptophyta; class Magnoliopsida; order Poales; family Poaceae; genus Hyparrhenia; species Hyparrhenia diplandra. The sequence continues at coordinate 8,706 of JADLZK010009198.1, read as the reverse complement.
TCAAAAAAGAGTACTCCCTATGGTTGTTTACATATCATGCTGCAGCTATTTGGAATGATCACATAAACATGGTGTTTGGGCGTTTGGCCTGTCCAATTTGTTCCCACAAACTTGAATGCCAGCTCAGATTTCTCATGTTTATGGGGTTCTCCACATCAGGAAAGGCAAACAGGCATCTCGAACTTTCTCACATCCCACACAAAAACTGACAGGTTTCTCAAACGTCCCACAGATAATACATGCCTGCAGACTAGCTGGTTCATAAGAGCTTCAGCTTACGCAAGTACTGTCCCTTGCACAAAATTGAAGGTAGGGCACACCAGGTCCACAGGCAGAAATAACTCCATGGGGGGAGAGGGAAATAGCGATCTGCCTATTAAGATTTTAATGAGAGGAGTTTCGTGGATGGGCAGCAGCATGCAGATCTCGACACCAGAGGAGGTCAGCAACCATCAACAGCATGCAGTGCTTACAAAAAGATGGATTCATGGCCGCATACAAGGACAAGCGGCTGTAGAATCATAGGTCAGCAAGTGCTGGAGACACCCGAAGCCCTAATTTGAAGGAGTTGACGGATCATGCTTGTAGGCCACGGAAGCAGTGTGTGAATGGAGGAAGCCAATGGATCATGGCTGTAGGGCATAGCAGTGGCCGCTAGGTAGCGCATGGATGGAGGCAGGGCCACACTAGCATTGCTGCAGTGGTGACATTTATCTGCTGGGGCGGGTGACCGTCCTGGGGAGATTAGCTTTGTAAATGGATAACGGGGCAAAAGAATAAAAACACTGTCCTTAATTTCTTCTACTAGGCTGTCCAGAAACGACATGTATTAGCAACCAAAGTGAGCATACAATATAATAATTAGATCAGTCTGAAAACAGTTGGCTCAGATAAGTAAATGTTGAAGGGAAACTTAAGATATATCCTTATTTTCTTATCTCTTTACAAATAACTTTCAGACGAGACAAGTCAACATGCACTGCTAGTTTCTTAACATTAGCATAAATTTCCTTATTAACATAATATAGGAACCAAACTACTGTGAATCAAATGATCTAGAGTTGTAGAAATATTGGTAAACAAATAACCATCAATCACATCACATTTATTTACGTCAGACATGTAGTTGCACATATGCCTAACTGCATTAATTTGTTTCAGATGACTAAATCACTATAATGTAACAGGTAATATAGAAACAGAGAGATTTTTATGGAGTGTTTGGTTTGGGGAATCAACCAATTTAGATAGCTCAAATTTAGTGGAATGAACATATTCCTCATACTAGTACTAATTCTTAACATGTAACGAATGAAGTGGGATCACTCATTCTATTTCACAAACCAAACAAAAAACTAAAGAGTGAGATGGTGATGGACTGCTTCATTCCACAAACTTAATGAATTCCTAGCTCAAAAGAATATTACAAGAATAGAACCAGAGATGTACAATGCTAAAACATATGAAGATTAGTATTCTAATTGTAACCAAACAAGATCACTGTGCTAAATAAAATGGTATTGTTAGAACTAAGGACTAACGGAAATCTGCCGTGCAAGAAACAACGGCAAATCATGTCTGTCTGGGCAGTAAACTTGATTTCAATCATAGATTGAGAGGCATCCATTGAAGCAGTGTAAAGCTGACAAGCTGTGAATCTGGATCCTACCTTGGTTAGATTCGGAGAAAACACACATAGGCACGAAATCTTTGAACATATTCAAAGAGTAGCTCTTAGGTGTATTCCCAGTGTTAGGTTGAGCCAACTCCATCTTGAACTGTCATTGCAATAGCATGATGTAAAGTAAGAATGATAGGCGCCAAAAGCAGAGAAGATGATATACATGAAACAAACACATAATGAGCAGAATTGACACCAAGGAATCCGATTGTGGCACCTGCTCTTAAAATTAGTCACCTAACGATTTGCACTCACTTCCAACAATACCGATGTGGCGATGTGTGGTATGTAGTGTATGTAGACTACAGGAACTATGCAGTCAAATGAAATATGCACACTTGCATTGGTTGAATATCAATTTAGCTTGTACACAATAACAAGGGATTCTTCCTCTTGTTCTTACTGTGGTCCAATGAGTTTCTACCAGCCTGTTTCGTGAGTCTCTACCAGCCTGTTTCGTGTCAGATATACAGTACTCATGGAATCTAGAAACAACTCCAATTCCTATGCACATTTCTCACAAACCCTTGAATTTCAAAAATTCCCCATTAGTTCGATAGAGGAGAATCTGGAATCTACAGCCGAAAACGGGGAAGGGCCAGCAGGTGGAGGGGATTGAGGGGTACTTACCTTGAGCGGAGGCTCTTCAGGGCGCTCTTCGGAGGGCTCTTCTGGGCGGAGCAGGTCGAGGGAAAGGACGACCTTGGCGACGACGGGGTTGGCGTTGTTGGGGTCTGAGGAAGAGGCTGATGCGGCCTGCCAGGCGCGGGAGACGACCGGGGGGCACTTCATGAGCCACACGGAGCGGTCGGCCCGCGCCGTCTCCAGGTACTTGGCCTCCTCGCCCATCGCTCTTGCCGCCGCGGCGTGGATCCGATCCGCGAGGCTCTCGTGTTACTCCGGTTCGCGCTGAGATGGGCGGCGCTAGGGCTCGGCGAGCGACGGCCAATCTGACGCTGCAGGGGAGCGAAGACCGAAGACGGAGGCGTAAATAAGGGGAGAGAGAGGGGCACGGTGCGACAGTCTACGTTCGCCGACGGGCCGCCCCTACTGGAGGCTGGGCGCGCGCGCTGTGCTTGCTCGAAGCCGCCGCGGGCGTGCGGGCGTGCGGCGGCAGGAGAGACGAGAGGGGAGAGGTGCGGGCACGGAAAAAAAAACTGTGCAAAATAAAGGTCCTATTTGGTACAATTTATCTCGGAAATTTATTTTCTACACCAGATGCACAGCATGGTGAATTCTTTTTCTATTTTAGAAAAACACACTTGGACGTCTAAAGTGATTAAAGGTTTTAGGGTAGCACTCAAGCGCGATCGATGTGTAATTCTAATTCTGAAATAATTAGAATACAAAATGTTTTATGGTCTACACACCTCTCTCTCTCGTGTACTGTATGATTTCAAAAATAGTGTGGTGCGGAGTCTATCCAAACTGAATTTATATTAGTTAAAACTCCTTTCAATGTCAATATGAATCAGAGCAACATGCATTTGCTATATTTAGAATTTGATGTCGGATGAACATGACCCGATCGTTGAACATTCATTTTGGAACATCGTTGAACATTTATTTTGGAACCGCAAGTCATCCAAGTGAACATTCATGTTGTGTTATAATGTACGAACACATTTATCGGTTAGATGCAATGCGAGCCAGTGCAATCCAAACTTATTGAATGCAATGTAGTGGTGTTTGATCGTCCTTAACAAATAACAAGCCACCACCAATGAAGACCTTGCCTTCTCTCACCGCGATTAGATTTGACCGGAGCTCTCACCATATACACACTGCTATGCATCATCAACACGACCATGGGCGTTGATGTCTTCGTCGCCTTCTCTCGGCCGACTACGGTTGAACTTAACAAATAACAAGCCACCACCCAACGAAGACCTTGCCTTCTATCATTGTGATTAGATTTGAGTGGAGCGCTCACCATATACACAAAGCTCGCTATGCATCATCAACGCGACCATGGATCCGGCGATGTCTTCGTCGGCCTCTCTTGCGACTACGGTTGATCCGGTTGGCCATATCGCCGGACGCCACACGCGCGAAAACCGTGAGGTGCCCACCTCGACGCCACCTCATGGGCACGGGCGGGATTCACCATGCCAATGCCACGAGGCCATGCATGGGGGGCAACCATTCGTGAGTACGATCGGGCCGACCTCTATCACTCGTACTTTGTTTCGCGTATATCACCATGCACCCGAGATGTGATGTTTTCGCTGGTGTTTTGGTTATGCCTCGAGTCATCGCCGTCGCCGCGCAAGTATGTGCATGGTGATGAAGTTGACAAGGGGTTGGAGAAGGAAGACGCCATGGTGATAGTGGTTGGGCCGTTCGGGGCGGGATGGATGGGGAGAGGGGGCAGGAGCTTTGGTTTGGTGTTTGGGTTAACGAATTGAGTCGATGGTTTTCAATTTATTCTCTCACAAAAATACTATTTATTTAATTAAAAAATCAGCTCAACAATTTCGAAATTGATGAAGCGAAAAAAGGATGGAAATGTACGTGCCGGTCTGGTAAGCCCCATCTGGTGTCATCATGATCATGGTTGCCGTTACCGACGAATCTCCATCGTCCCCAGCATGCGTTCCTTCCGACAGCAACAGCCATCCAACGTGGCTGGCACACCATAACTGCGTGATCCGGGGTCCCCGTGCGTGCGTACACGACGACACCCGCCCCGCAGCCTAGGCCTGGCTGGCCGGCTCGTCTAGCGCCCGTCCCGTTCCGTCCCCGCGTCCGCGTCGCGTTGCGTCGCCGAGACAAACTCTCAAACCGGCCGGGCCGGCAAACCCAACCCACGTCCCACGCATCGGCATCTCATTCTCACGTCCAACCAACCGCTCGCTTGCGCCCCTCCGCAAGACCGCAACGCACCGTGACGCCACTGCTTTTCGCTTTTCCGACTGCTTTCTGAGTTGGCGGTGGGGGCGAGCCAGCCTCGGTCTCGACGGAACGCAGCCGTCACCGGCCATGGGCGCCGCCGCCGCCGCTTGTCCTCTCCCCTCCGCCACTCGTCATCATCAGCTGCGACTGTAGGGCCGCGATGAGTCCGGCGGTCCGGGTGGGGAACCCGCGCGCGCCCGGTCCGGACGCCGCGGTGGTGGAGGAGGAGGAAGAGGAGGCGGCGGCGGTCGCGTGGCGGGAGCTGCGTGGCAAGGCCGCGGAGCTGCGGCCGCGGCCGACGAACGGGTGATCCTGGCCCACCGCATCGAGGCCCGCGCTCCAGGTGCGTCCGTGCCACGCCCGCAAATGGCTTGAGAGCCACCAATCGCCCCCTTCTGTCACGAGCGATGACATGGTTGGATTTGTTTATTGTTGTTCATTCATGTGGTTTGGCTCTCGGGCAGGTGAGGAGGGAGGCGCTGCGACAGGCGGAGGAGCTGGACGAGCTGAGGCGGAGGGTGGGCCTCCAGCAAGCGCGTTTGGAGGCGGCCGTCGTCGGCAGGAGTCTTGCGCTCGAGGGCGTGGAGCAGGGGAAGGAGCGGCTGCAGGAGCAGATCGAGCGGATGCTGCCGCTGTCGAGGGCCCTCACCACCGCGCACCACCGAGTGCAGGTACTATGAGTAAGGCAATACCGTCTGCGCGACGCAAAATGCTGCGAGATTGGGTTGGGCCATCGTGGGTAGCTGCAGTTTTATCCATTGAAAGCGTCTGCTGATTGCAGGAAGCGAAGGAAGCGTTGTCGGGAGACAGATTCAGACTTAATGATCTGCACAGGCTGCTTAGGACGAGGCAGCAGTGCATGGTTAGCCAGGTTGCTAGTTTGTACCCTGTGAGGGTATTCCATGATCTTCCAAGACGTGCAGAAAACCCGTGTGATGATACTAATGGTGAGAACCCATTACTCCCATGCCTTTCTTCAAGAAAACGTTTTATGGTATATGCATGATTTTAGTGGGCATGCCCCTTCCAGGGAGAGAAAAACACCGTAGGCAAATAGTTTCGTTGTCTTTTGACACATGATAAGCTGTATTACTGATTTTATTCAGTAGCCTCAGTCTGTTAGTAGCTTTTGAAGTGAGCAAGATAGTTTCCTTGTGCATAGTGTTAATTGTTCATGTCGAAGAATGGAAGTGTTTACATTTCTTGTTCATGACCTAATGCTAAACACCCCATCTCTGTTTGTTCTGCTCTGACCTCCTTGGCTTCCATGCCTTTGTTGGTAGTCTAGTTCAGTGTCTGATATGATATGCTATTCTAATTGGAGGCATTGCTCTCTGCACCCCAAAGATTGGGATAACCAAAGGGTCGCAGCTCCTGCTGGGTGGAGGAATTTTGTCGGATATGATTCCTATTGGAACTTTTTCCTATGTGTCCCTTTGGATCAAATGGTTGGACATCCTACAAAATACAAAATCCTACACATAGCTCAGTCCATAGAAATTTTCGAGAAAATTGATGTGAGGTCCAACCTCTTTGAAACTTATGTTTCTATCTTTCTCTCTCCTTGAATTCTCATGTTGTATCCAAATGTTTTGTTGGAATTTTTCTTGAACTATAAATTCATGTATGAATCAGAATTGAAATTAGCAACCGACCTTTATTCCTGCGTTATGCATTCCAAATAGCTCCTCATTTAAAATTCCATCTCAGTTCTTGTACAATTTTTGCTTTTGAGATTCCTATTTTAAGGATCTATGTAAACATCTTCATGATGCGTACTACAAGAGAAATTTAGAGTGAGGGTAATGATTCCTAAATCGCCTTTTCCAAAACCATTTTATGAGATGGCAGAACCATTTCAGGGGGAGCATGGAACACTTCCAGAGGAAAATGGAACGTTTTCAGGTGGAAACGGAACACATTTACCCACCATTATCAAATCTCCACAAGCTCGTGGCTGGACATTTTTGGCTGGGACATTATGAAGCATAAAAAATGAAGCAAAAAGTTACAGGAACAAGGAGCTTCAGAGGTCCGCTGCTGTTCTGGGATATGCAGCACATGTAAGTTTTTCCTACGAGGTATTTCTTCTGTGCAGTATAAACATTCCTACTTAGGCCACCTTTGGAATGCAAGAGTTTAATAGGAACCATATAGGAATTTCACAGGAATCAGTTCATTTTTATAGGAAAAATGCTGGTATCAGGAAAAAAAAATCCTGCAATGCATTGGGAGCCTTAGTTGGTCGTATTGTATGCTCATGCTTAAGGGAGAAAATATAAGACAAGAATCTGCACTATAAAACCTTATATTGCTTTGGATGCCAGAATATGCTATAAAATATGGTACTGATTGTAGAAAAGATCAATTTAAGATAATTCAGTTTTCGTGATATTACTTTGCAATGTGGAGTTTTGCTGTCTAAAGTTTTGGGCTGTTGCAAATCACAGCATTAAGTATCCATAAAACATAAACAATGATAGGAGTACAATTGTTTCTTCCTATTTCTGATACTTATTGCCATCACGAGGGTTAAAAACTCAGAATCACTACTTGCTTGTTTATTTATTTGTAGGCAGTCTTGCTCATAGCTTGCTATCTTGATGTTCCCTCCGATACCCCTTTGCGCTTTGGAGGATCCCGATCTTATGTGAGCGATCGCTTGCCTTCAGCTGATACAGCATCGGCTGCTTTAGCAAGTACCAGGAACACCGAATCAGAACTAACAGAGTACCCCCTTTTCCTGGAATGCCAAGAAGACGACTCCACTCGTGCCTCCTATGCCATTTATTTGTTGCACAAGGTGGTTACCTAGTGAATCTACCATAGCTGCTATTTTTCTGATGCAATGCTGTTTGATCTAGTCTTGAATGTGCAAAATCTCAGACTCTTACTTTCATTTTTTGTGTGGATGATTAGGATACAGAGCAGCTTCTGAACTATGTTGGAGCAGAGAGCTGTGGAAGGCATGTGTTTGGTAACCTGCGAGAACTTCTTAGGATCATACAGTCTGATGAGTTTGTGTACAGATGATGGATCCAATCCATGTGGTTTTGGAGTGCTTATAGTGTAGATGTATTATACAGGTGTAAGTAGGTATTTTTCTTTTCTCTTCCTATTTTTTCATGTGATTCTTGCCCTCTTTCGCTGCGCTAGGTTTTTGGTATGTGCAGGAAATAGGCAACTAGGCTTTCTCTAGAGAAATGAAATGTATTCACACATATGTGGCTTCTTGCATCATCTCATTCAAGAAAGATGGTCCAATCCAAAGTCCTACGACCACTGGGTCCGTCTCCTCGACAAGCAAGTGATTGATATTTAGATTATTGAATAAGTCACACTTTTTCGATATTGGATTCAATCAAATTCAACAACTCATATTCATTTTAGTTTCTGCTGTGTTGTGCTATGAATTGATGCTCTGCTGTAGTGACTGAGTTTTGGAACCCAGCTGCAGCTGATATCGAACCCCTTTTATAGGTTTTGCTCTGTTTTGGCACGATTGCAGACCCAGTTGTCTATGCATCCGTTAACAGTTTTTTTTTTTTCATTTGAATTTTCTAAGATCTGAGCTGTGAGTTTCTGCTATGATCGGTAGTACTTGCTGCAGCAGCACCAAACGCTGTTGACATCAAGTCGCCATTGCTGCAGCTTCAGCCGAGCACTCCCTTTGTACAAGTTGTGATCTACTCCTCTGTCCCAGAATTGAAGTCGCTTTAGACTTGAAAAGCACAACTATTTATACCTCATTACCTTGAGTTCGCAAACTAGAAAAACAAAACTTAATTGACTATGGATCGTAGCCATTTTGCGCTACTATTTTTATATACTACACAATATGGGTCAGCACGTGAAGTGAAAACAATAGAAGAAGATAGGCACAAGAAAAAAACAAGAAAAAAAGAGGAAGGAATCTGGTAGGAGAAACAAGGAGCATGTATAAAAATACTCCATATTTTGACAATGGCTTAAATTCTCTGAATAAAACATAACGGGTGCTTTATGAAACTTGGCAGACCAATAGAAGTACTTTGGTAAAAGTTGAGTTTCTGTTTCTCAAAAAAAAAAAAAAAGTTGAGCTTCTGCGTGAGTCAGTCATAAAGCAAATTGCTATAATTGGTTAAGCATTT